>SRQH01000145.1:0-48445 GCA_018360345.1 Claviceps sp. LM84 group G4 | reverse complement strand
CATTTTTGACATTTTAAATGGCCAGACTGCGAAAAAGTGAAATAAATAGGTGTGGTGATTCATTATGGGTCCAATGTGGTGTTGGGCGTTATTTTTCCGGAGGCACTGTATGTACCTCTGTGCAGTAGCCTCTCGACTCTCGAGAGTCGAAGTTGGAACTCCAGTTTCCACGCCTAAAAGCCCCACCAAGTACATAAATAACGCCCAATGCCAAATTGGAACACGTTTTGGATATATGTATATTTATTTCATATTCTTGCAAACGGGCCATTTAATATGTCAAAAATGCGTAATTGAGCAGAGACTATAATAACATGAAAGCTTATTATTAATAATTGACTGCTTCAATAACTTGCTTATATCACCCGTTGAAATGTATCAAGTGGAGGAAGTTTCGTGTTATTTAATTGAGGCCACTGTACCTGCCAGTTACCGACTTAGGTACCTAACAGTGAGATATGTCTGAACAAATGTATAATAATTTAGAAAGAAGTTTATATATTGGAAGGAATGGGAGAATGGCCGACTACCTACCCAGGTCAATACAATTCATTGGCACACTGTGCTCATTGCTACCTCCATACCTGGTAAGCACTGTAAGAGCAGCCGTCAGCCGTCTGATGGTTACATAACTGCTTCCTCGTTTGGCCACTTGTTTGTCGAATACTCAATCTCTGAAACCTGGGAAAGAAAACATTCCTCAATATGTATATATAGCAAACACAGAGGAAGTACAACAAATGGAATAAAAGCGGCCAAGACAGGTTTTTGGAGCGATTTTTACTCCTTTATCGTTCCTCACAGATGTGATGCTGCTACCAGGTACATATTTACTCACGAAGATATCTCCAACACATTGGTTATTCATCTTCTTCAACCATCAAGTCCTCCTCGTTGCCATCTTCAAGAATTCCCAAGTCACTGTTGGTCCCTCTTTATTCATTGGGCTACGCGCGACTGTACAGCGAGGCCTTGCCTACCCCCCTAGTCCCTCCAGTTATCAAACAATCAACGCAGGAATACAGGAGCACTCCCAACTAATCGTCATCCATCTCAAACGGATCATCGCTCTCTCCTTGCATCAACGAAGAATCATCATCCAATATCACGGGGCGCTTAGCGGCGGCGGCTCGACCAGGGCGACCACGGGCGGCGGCGGGCTTAGGTTTGGAGACGGGAGATGGAGGAGCGTCCAGCTCATCATCATCATCATCAGAGTCCACGAAGACGCTTGCTTTGACGCCCTTGATCTTTTTCTTGGCAGCATATGCTTTGGCAGCAGGCGACAGCGTAGTGGTCTTGGGCGCCGCCTTTGCTTTCTTTGGGGCTGCCTTTGCCTTCGATGCCGCGGGCTTGACTCGAGGCTTTGAAGCCGTCGCCCGACCGCTGCCTGCTTTTGCAGTTACGGCCTTGGTCGCTTTGGGTGCCACCTCATCGTCTGATTCAGTTAGGCTTCCACCGTTCCCAGTATTAGCAGCTGTCTCGTCGGCAGATGGCTTGGTAAGCAGCTCAGAGTCGGTCTCGTCGTCGCTGTCTATTTTTGTCAGCGCCTTGAACGTCTTCGTCTTGAGCTCTTGGGCATTGCTCGAGCCGCCATTGTCCTGGCCTGACTCTGGACGATTCATGGTGTACAAGCCGACTCGTCCGCCATCATTCGTCGTCGACTTGGGCATCCCCTTGACCATGGAACCAATATCCCCGAGCAAGCCGTCATCATTGTCTTCACTATCAGACGACACATCGAATAGAGTCTTAGCCCTGGATGCTGCCGCCCGTCTAGCCGGTCTGACAATCTCAGGCTCCTCCTCTGACAGAGAAGTCTGCTGAACTGGTGCAGTCGCACCCGCCGACTTGTTTCGACCAAGAGCCATAAAGTCATCGTCGGAGAAGTTATCGGACAAATCCATAACATCTTCACTAGCTTCCTTCTTCGTCTTTGTGCTAAACATCTCGGCGAATCGTTGAGCACTCTTCGTTTCAACCTTGGCTTTGGGCGCCGCCTTGGGTGCCGCCTTTGTCATGGCCGATGCTGCTGCTGCTGCTGCCTTGGGTTTGGCTCTTGATTTCTTCTCCGGAGCAAAATCGTCATCATCTTCATTCTTCACCTTACGCGAGCGACCGGGACCGCCCGTATCACCCGCACCAATCTTCTTAGACACTCGTCGCCCCATGCGGCGAATTTGCGTCTGAATCTCCGCCTCGAGAGCACTCTGAGTCTTCCACTCTTCCATGAACTCATCCAAGTCTGCGCACCAGAGATCCTTCTCACTCTTGGACAAGAGATCTTCATGTTGAGCCTTCTTCGCAATAATTGCACTATTCAGCTTGTCCAGTCGTTCCGCAGTTAGAGACCAGATTGGCATCTGTACGTTTTTAGTTAGCTAGGTCGAACTCCCAAGCTTCATAAACATATCAGCGCTGAGCTTACCGAAAGCAGATACTCATAATCGCGAGCACTACCGGTTTCTTCTTCTTCCGCATCATCTTTCTCAGCGTCAGACTTATCAGGCTCTTCATCTTCAGTAGATTTGCGTTTGCTGGTTGGCGGAATTGCCTCGTATTTTCGTTCACGAAGTTCTTGTACGAGAATCGTCTTCTTCTTTCGAGCAACAATCAGATCACCATCGATGATCTCCTTTATGAACCGCGCTTGATTCTTGAGTTTTCTGTAATCCGCGTGGTACACGGCAAGCCAGTATTGCTATACCAAGATAAAAAATTAGTCAAGACTCGTTCACTTGTGGCACAATCGGATGAGAGCCATCGCGGGTAAGTGCTGGACACGTCTACGCAATCCCCAGCTTATCATCACCACCCGGCAGAGCGAGCCGTCCGGCACCATTAGTATGCAACCCGAGAATACAGATCAGCTTATGAGACATACTCCAATGAGAATTAAAAGAGCTGTCTCAGTACAGAATTTGGCGCGAAGGCAAGACAGAGCCTTTCTAATGAGTCTCCGCTGAACCTTGAAACGGATGCGTGCTTGCAAAGAACGCTGACAGTAGTGTTCAGTTATCAGACAGACTCTGTCTTGCCTCTGTAGCGAAATCCAAAACTGCGGGACTCTTCGTCTTCACCATCAAAGAAAGTCTGGTGACTTGTGCCAAGCGCATCATCGATTTGCATACTGACGATGCTGATAAGGAAATAAAAAAGAACATACCTTTCTGTCCTCATACAGCTGTATTCTGTGAACGTAGTATTCTTCCAAAATGTCCTCGACCTTTTCATACTTTCGAATTTGCCCTCTGGTGTCAAAGGCAACCAGGTTAGAAGTGGCAACCTGCTTCATGAGCTTGAATCGCTCCAGAATACCTTCCTCGAGAATCTTGGGCATGATCTTTTCGTCTACCATGATTTCGAAATGAACCGTCTTGTGGTCGTTGAACTCTTTGTAGTCCCTGATCCACGTCGGCCCATCGACACCACTGATAACTTTTTCGAGCCTCGCCTTGAAATCGTCCGTCCACATACGGATTGGTAGTTCGGTGACGATGATCTCATTTGGATTCAGTTCGTTTTGCCGTGCGATGCCATTGAATTTGTATCGATCAGGGCCGGCAGGCTCTGAACTGCCTTTCCAGCCTCGAAACCATGGCATCATTGTTTCAAACGGCTTCTCCTCAGTGTCCCCATCATCCAGGCGACCCATTCGACGTCTCAAATTCTTGACAATGTCTTCGGGATGATAATTAGGAATATTCGTGCTCCAACCGGTGCCGATACCATCAGCGCCATTCACGAGCACCATAGGGATAACAGGAGAATAGATCTCAGGTTCAATCGGCTTATCGTCATCATACTGGTACTTGAGACTGGGCTCGTCCATTGCGGAGAAAATCTTCCTGGCAAAGGGTGACAAGCGAGTGAATGTATAACGAGGACTAGCGGCGTCAGAGCCACCTGCGAGACGAGAACCAAAATTACCGCTGGGCTCCAGGATATTGATGTTGTTGGACCCAACGAAATTTTGCGCCAAGCCGATGATGGTCTGTTGCAGCGAGGCTTCACCGTGATGATATGCGGTATTCTCCGAGCAATAACCTGCAAGTTCAACAACCTTTGTATCTTTGGTCAAATTGCGCTTGAAACAAGCATACAGAACTTTTCGTTGACCAGGTTTCAGCCCATCAATGACAGACGGAATGGAACGCATATTGTCGGCCATACTGAACAGAATGAGCTCTTTACTCACGAAGTCGTTGTAAGTGATGACCTTTGAGGAATGATCTAGGAAGGTGCCTGGAATGAAGTTGCCTAGCCATTCCTTCCGAGCATCAGCCTTTTTCTTGGAAAAGACAAGATCGAAGAGGTCCGCTTCTTCTGGCTTCATGACCTCGAATTCTTTAAGATGGTCGTCTAGATTCGTGAAATATCTCTGGCAGTCTTCATTGGAACTGGATCCCAAACCCTTGAGGTACTTGGAGTGCCATTTGGACACCTCTCCCTTGTGTGAATCCTTCCACTCTTCGTATTGCGGCTGAGTAAAGAAAGTCTTGAGCTTCTTGGGCTTTTTCTGATTAGACCCCTGCCAAATCTTGACAATTGGTGTGACAAATTCTCGGAAGAAATCAGGTATCTGCAACAGTGATGGGAATTGAACCTGTAGGAAATTGATCAGGAGGCCCTTGATGTGACTGCCATCGTGATCCTGATCTGCCATAATCATGAGGTGACCGTAGCGCAGACTTTGGGTGTCCTTATACACTTGTTTATGTTTCAGGCCTAAAATTTGCTTGATGTTTTGAATCTCCTGATTCTTGCTGATCTGATCGATAGATGCGTCTCTGACATTGAGCAATTTACCTCGGAGCGGGAAGACACCAATTCGGTCCGGGTCGAGAATCGCTCGTCCGGACACGGCTAGACCCTTGGCAGAGTCACCTTCCGTTAAGATGAGAGTGCATTCGTGGCCTCTGCGAGTGCCAGCCAAGTTGGCTTCGACTAGTTTAGCGTTGCTGACTCGAGCTCTCTTGCTACCATCGCTTTTTGCCAGCATTCTGTCCGCCTTTTTGTCGGCAAAAGCCATGATATTCTCAATGACCTCTGACTTGGCAATATACCGCAAGAAATTCTCACCCAGAACACACTTGCTTCCAAATTGGCTAACCTTGGTTGTGAGCTGCTCCTTGGTCTGTGAGCTGAAAGCTGGGTTGGTGATTAGGCAGTTGACGAAGATGAAGATGTGGTTTCGAAGATGAAACGCTTTAAGATTGTGGCCTTTCTTCTTCTTATCAAGAGCTTTGAGCAAAGAACCCGTAATCTGATCAGCGATATAGTTGACATGTGTCCCGCCAAAAGTGGTGGCGATTGAGTTGACGAACGAGACCTGCTGGAAACTTCCGTCGGAAACCGTGAAACCAACTTCCCACCGGGGATGGCCTTTGTCCTTGTCTATTTCAATGGTACAGGACGGGCTACCACCTTCCTCCGAACGTCGCCCAGAAGCGATGGATCTGGTGTAGAGGTCGCAGTACGATTTGAAGTCCTTGATCTTGATCAGCTCACCATTGAGATAAACCTTGACCGACCGGACTGTCCCTGCCATGTCGTATACTCGGCGGTATAGAAGGGACTCCAGATCGTCATCGATGCCGTCCGGCATGGAGAAGCGATTGTAGTCTGGCTTAAATGTGACACGCACGAAATCAGCAGTTTTGTTAGACGTAATCTTTGCCTTTTCCATTTTCTGCATGTTATTCGTCCACGTTTGCTTATATCTCTTTCCATTCCCGCTATCTTGGCATTCCAACGTGAAATTTGTGCTGAAAACGTTGCAAAGCTTCGCACCATATCCGTTACGACCACCAACAGTTCTCTGCTCGTTGTCGTCAAAATTGGATCCAGCCAAGAGATGGCCAAAGATAAGTTCTGGAATGTAAATGTTCTCCTTTTCGTGCATTTCGACCGGAATTCCTTTGCCATTGTTCTCTACACTGATAATCCCAGTGTCTCGGTCGATGTTGATTTTCATCTGGGTCATGGAGCTATCATTCTGCTTGTTGTCGGCTGCGTTGACGAGAATCTCATCAAAGATTTTGTAGAGTCCCGGAACAAAGCTGACAGTCTTGTAATCCATTTGCAAGGTGTCCTTATTGTATACCCACATGAGTTGTTCTGTCCTCTCAACTGATCCGATATAGGTATCAGGTCGTTTGAGGATGTGCTCCAGTTGAGTGAGTTTCTGGTATTGCTCAGTCGCAGTCTTCGTTTTTGACGGTTTCGATGCGACTTTGGGGGGAGTATCGGTAATCAAGCTATCGTTCTCGACTTCTGCTAAGGGAACGCCGCTCGACTTCTTAGGCGGCGGAGCTCTCTTCTGCTTTTTGAAGCTTGGCGGAGTGCGCGACAAATCGAAGTCGCTACCTCCCAGGGATTCCTCATCATCGCTGACTGGCTTTGAGCGCTTCGCAGACGCTTTAGGTTTCAAAGTCGTCTGAGTCAACTTCTTGGCAGTCGGCTTCACTGCTGCCTTTGCCACGGCCTTTGATTTCGACTTCTGGGTACCAGACGTTAGCAACGATGTCGAACCGTCAGTTCATGTTAGACAGCACGAATGTTGCGTCGCGGCGAGACGACAAGCGAAGTGTAGAAGTTCGTAATTGGGTGGGGAAGAAGAGATTAAAGGAAATGTGCAGTTGCGAGCGAGACATATCAATCCGTCCGCCCAGCTCACACAGCTGACATCTCTCGTCGACAAGCAAGTATCTGCAAGGACCCTGCAACGTGCATTGACTTCGCTAGCGATACGCTATTCCAGACGTTGGACATAACACGCATGCCGGAGGATGGATGGATAGGCACAAGAGTGCGTGCTTGACGTTGGGTTTAGGTTTAGGGTTTGCACGAGGCGCTCTGCGAGAAAAGAAAAGGGTCATGGTGACTGAAAAAAGGACAATCGGTGGTGAGAGCCGGTAAACTCACTTTCTCAGGGATGAATACATCGGATTCCTCGCCCAAGCTGAAGTCGACGGACATGGCATCCGAGTCCATCTTGAGGAGAACTCTGCAGTTACGCCTACAGCTGAAGCAATTTCCGACACGTGGTCTATATCGGCTTAGCTTGGGAACGCGTTACTTTTTCTGTTGCATTTCTTGCTGATTATGCTGCCGGTATCGTCGTCGCCGAGTCGCTGTCGTTCTTGTCGTTGTTGTGGTTGTCGCTGTTGTGTTTCTTGTTTGTTATTGTTTAAATGCAGTTGTTGCGGCGACCCGTTATTAAATCGCGCCAAGGCCGAATTTGACGCGTCTGGAGATGTTCTTGAGCTGTTATCGATAAGCTAGGAACCGCAGGTATATTGCCTCAGGCTCTCTCAACCTCACGTGCGAGAACTTTGCGTGACTTCATGCAATCAAACCTAAACCACCAGGATGGCCAGGGTACAAACACGTGTATTGTACATATGTATAGGTAATGTACGGCGTCGCCAGAGCCAGAAGAGCAAGTTCAACCAAGGTAGGACGCAAAAGTCGTCCATACATACGACAAGCCACGTCTGATCAGCGTTTGAATCTGGACGAATATGCCGAGCATGAGCTGTTGACGTCTTCTCTTCTAAATTCGTTCTTGTCTTGTAGGTATCATGTATGTATGTTTGATCTCAAAGTGACCTCGCCATGGCACAGGCTGCACGGCTAGAAGGGCACTATCTTCTTCCACATGTGATATTAATTCATGTGCTCCACTAGAACTCAAATATCACTTGTGTCTTCATTTTCAGGACTGCCTTATGTCGCGACCGAGCAAATGGGCTAATCTCGAAGGACACGAGCAGATCTCTTGAAACAGGGCCGCCGCCCAGACGTCCATTGCCTCGTTGAACCAGGGCAAATTGGATCTCAATGCGGCACGGAAACGGTGTTCAAGCCCTGGCCTCGAACCTGCAAAAATCAGGTCATTCTGCCCCAAGAAGCTCTGACCATCAAATTCTCAGTCCCAACTTCTAAGCCATGTGCCTGTACTGTACTCTGTACGGCGCCCCTTTTTTTGGAGATTGAACGGTTCTAGCGTGATTCCGTCGGAGAATTTAGATGCAGACACGCCTCGCAATGGGCTGGCTCTACGAGTCTCCTCGCTTCCTCTGCCAGAAAAGATGATATTCTTGCGGAGAAATTGACCATGTTATGGAGCATGAGAGCAAATTATGTGAAACAATCGGCTACAAACATTCATTATGTGGGTTTTTCATGACTCCAGGTGTCACCGACGGGACTCCAGAGTTTTACAAGCAGGGAGGGAGCAGGAGCGACTTGAAAATGCGAACCCAGGCGTCCAGATTTGCTAAGTGGAGGGCAGTAGAAAAGCAAATCTTGTACAGCTACTCACCCGTTGAACGTGATTACTTCCACCATTTGGGAGCTTGAAAGCTTGGAGTTTCTCGAGCCAGCAAACAAGTCCAGCCACGTGGGATATCACAGAGTCTCTCACCCACGAGCTTGCTGACTCGTCTGTCATACAAGACATGAATGTGCATTGCAGCACTTGTCCTACATCAGCACGAGACGGAATCCTCGACGCTTGTTAAGACGCGACTACCCGGCCTCTGTAGTGGAACTCCATGATACAGCAGTCCATCAGACAAGTCGCTCCCCCCTCTAGTTGTTCATCCGCGAACTCCAGGGGAGTCATTGACCTCAATTTGACTGATCTTTTCGATCTTGTAATTGTATACATGATAAATGAAGGCGCAATGAGTGGTACCACGAATGAGGTATATCTTGCTTCTAAAGTCTTGCCTCCGAAGCCACGGGTTTCAGGCGCGTTCCCTTCGAACATCAAGTACGCTTCTCGGTACACACCGGTCGATGCTCGCGCCGGAAGTATGAAACAGTCCCAGATATGACACCGAAGCTTATTCCGTATCACACTATAATGGAAGCTGCGGGACGAGGTAGAGCAGCCCATGAATGGACCCGTGTCGGATGCAACTTTTGGGCAGTCTTGGGTTCAACAGGTTACAGGAGGCAAACAGACGGCATGAGCTGCGTATCAGCCGACAAATACGGAAGGTGAGGGCGCAGTTCTGTCCCACGTCCTTCGAAGCAGAAGGGTTTTTATTCCGAGGGCGCACATACACCGCGAATGTCCAGCGATGACCGACTACTGAAGCTGGTGGTAGGGGTATCTTCCTCAAGCCGAGTTCCGTTCTTGGGTACACGGACTGAGCTAATTATCTTCGGATAGGCAAATGCCTGTGGTTCTCCGGTCCAGGACTTCCACCACAGTAAAATTCTTCATGAAACAGGAGACTGGTCGTTCATACAGTTCAAAAGGCACGCAACATCAGCCTTTCAGAGCTCATGAACAGTCATTCTCTCTACCTTCATTTTTTTTCTGCGGCGCGTTTCAACGCACCGGGGTCCGGCTGCCTGTCTCAGTTGGCCTTGATAACTCTTGCTTGACGCATATCGTTCAGCTGAGGACCGTTCACATTCGCAACCCGAACAAGGAGAATACTACTATGCTTCCTGTTCGAGTCGCGTGTAGATATTGTCAGGCGGAGAGATAAATTGCCGGCTGCGATGCTGTCCATCGCCGCATTGCTGAACCCCATCGAGCCTGGCAGAAACAATACTGATCTATCACTGCCATGTCCAAGCCAGCAACATTGCGAAACATCCCTTCACAATAGCAGAAGCAGGTGCCCTGAGGAGCGGCCTAGTTTGGATGACAAACGAAAAGAGCCTACATCGGCTGCGGCAGGAAAAGACTCCGTTAACTTTCCCCCATTTGAGGACGTCAATGATGAAGTCGCCAGAGAAATCAGGAGATACGGGGTCCCTCAGTTTGGTAGTATTCGTGAAACCCGGGAGCACATCCCCTACAACAGTTCCAAGAGAGACTTCTCCGTCAAGACTGGCCGAGAATCCATCGAGGGTGCGTACAGTCTATGTTGCTACTCCCAAGTTTGACGACTAATAGATTGGAACAGCGTTGAAGTATACATTTCAGATCCCTGGTGAGACCCTCGTGCACACGGTCCTGTGGGACTACAGGATTGGTTTCGTTCGAGTCGCGCCTTTTTTCAAATCTATGGGCTATACCAAGGTGGGTTCAGCTTGTTCAAGGCCTTATTGCCCGCCTCTGGTTCAAGTCGAGCTAACCATTGGCTATGTAGACTAAGCCGTCAAAAGCTCTGGACAAGAACCCTGGATTACGAGATGTGTGCCCAAGCATCACAGGAGGGGCAGTTTCCGCTCAAGGTGTGTGCTTGATACACTGTGGCGAGGATGACATGGCTTATAGAATCTAACATAAGGTAGGATACTGGATGCCATTCCACTGCGCCAGAGCACTGTGTGCGACATTCTGCCACAAGATATCTGGAGCTTTAATTCCCATCTTTGGACCCGACTTCCCATCAGACTGTACATTGCCAGAATCGCCGCGCTTTGGAAACATGATTATAAATCAGCGGCTGATAGCCGAAGCCGTGGCTACAGCCCCTGCGCGGGAAACACAACCTGACTGTCCTGAAGGGACCGTCGGGGGCGAAGTCGTCCAGACTGGTTTATCCCGTACTCTGGAAGCATGGCCGAGCACGCCTCAACCAGCAACTATTCCGACAACATCACCACTACTCTCAGCTTCGCTCGGTAGAAGTCTAAATCCCCACATCAGCATGCCCGCGAGAAAGAGAATGTGGGTTGTCCAAGATGTGAACCGCCACACCATCAGCGGCGATTCGACGGCCACGTCATCGAGTTTAGGAACAAGCGATGCGGCTGGTAGAATGCAGCGAGATTGTGAGAGATGCGAAGGTTCTTGCAATGACGCAGGTCCCTCCAACCTCTGCAGGTCTCCTAGCCTTAAGCGTATACTCGGTCCTCTAGATACGAAGAATGATGAGTACAAAAGACGGAAAGTGGCCTGTCCGTCACCCTTGTTGAAAGATGGCCTGGAACGGAACACTTCTAGACGAACCGCTCTACCTGAGGGCAGGGGGCTCGCTGCTTCAAGGCGTCGCGAAACGGAGGCAATTAGAAACAGCACAGATCGATGTATTGCCGTTGCTCGACAGCCGGTGGAGCTTGAAACGGATGATGGGGCAGAAATTTACAAATAACATATCCTGACAAGTATGAATAAATTCAGGGGATTTGTCGGAATGACTGCTGCTCGACTTCATGTCGGCATACAGATGCGCAGTAGTCATCATGTAACAAACAAGATGCACAGTGAAAGGCGGCGTAGATGTGGACCAGAACATGTTTTATTATCGTTACTAAACATTGTGTCCTGCTTCACGTCCCGAACGACAAAATCCAAAGACTCTTTTTCCATTGCAGACTCAACTTGAAGTTCATGCCAAAGTAAGACGGAAAGCCTCACGTAGCCATGAAGCCCCTCCATGAGCAACTACATCACCACCTCTTCGACCTCCCTATCCTCTTCTTCGCCATCTCTGCCGCCCTCTCCGCGGCCCTCTCCTTCTTATACCGTGTCACCCACGCATCTGCCTTATCATGCGGCACCACAAAAATCCTCAAATGCTCATCCTCGACCTCAATCTTGCCCGTCCCTAGTACCTCCAGCAGCGGCACCCGCCTTCCCAACTTAAGCATACCTCCATCTTTCGTCTCCATAAAGCAAGATACATTCCCAAGGGTATACTCGCGCTGCTTGTCCCAGGGCATCGGAAACACGTACGATAAATGGTCCTCAATCGTGTCCATCTCATTCACCGCCTCCACCAATTCCAGCTGGTAATCCTCCGGATACAGCAACATTGCCGGAAAGGAAAGACTACTCGTCGGGTCATCGGGATCCGGAACCAGCTCGATTTTCCCGCCGCCCAGCACAAAGGGCTTCTCAGTCGTTCTGGTAGGAATATTACGTGCCTTGAGGGCCGTTTGGAGGAGCTTCTCTCTCCGTTGAGAGGTTTCGTCAAGCGCGGCGGCCTTTTCGGCCTGGAAGGCGAGGCGATCCTGACGTTCGAGGATTTCACATTGGACTTGTTGGAGAGACTTGTTGGTTGCGTCGAGGGCGAGACCGCGGTCGCATATGTCGAGGGCTTCTTCGATGCGGTCGACTTGGAGGAGGGCGATTGCGCTGCGGTAGCAGGCTTTGACGTTGGAAGGGTTGAGGCGTAGCGCGGAGGCGCAGTCTGTCCAGCAGCTGCGGTAGTTCTCTAGCTCGAGATTGCATGCTGCGCGGTTGACGTACAGGACCTCGAGAGCTTCTCTCTGGGAGGCAATCTCCTCGGGGGACTCTTCTTTCGCGCCTTCGGGGCTGCTGCTGCTGTCGGTTGTGGTAGTAGTGGTGGTCTGCTGGCCAATTGTGGTACTGTTGTTGTTGTTGCTATTATTCCTTCGTCGCTCCTCCGCAGCAAGCAGCTGAATACCCTTTGTATAAAACTCGCGCGCGTCGACATATCCCCGTACCTTGAAGCACTCATTCCCCCGTATTTTGAAGTCAAGAGCGTTCTCCAGCGGCGTCCCCTCGTAGCTGAGCGCCTGCAGTGCTGCAATGTCGTCATTCTCCTCCATCTCCGTCATGAAGAGCGGACACTTATTCAGGTCAGCCATGACCTCTGCAAAACTCTGCTTCTTGTTCGGCGGTAGTTCTGGCCTCAGAACTGTGGGCGGTTCGCGGCCCTCATGCTCTGCTTGCGCGATCGCAACCCGCAAGGACTCAGCCTCGCTCGTCATTTGCATTAGCTTCTGCATGTTTGCGATTTTGGAATGTGATCCGACTTCGCCGCCGCTCGCTCGATGGTATAGCTAGGTACCTAGGTAGGTAGGTAGGTAACTACTCCGCACTTGTCTTTCAAGTTTTGGACTCAGGAACAACGTGAGAGAAGCTGCCGGGCTTGACAAGAACTGAATACACCCTGGAAAGAATCTGCGTATGTGTGCGCGGCTGTTTGCTAAAGACTTTGCGAATGGGTATATTGACAGAGGAAGATTGGTCTGTCGCGGGACGTTCGCTGATGTTGATGGTTATCCAGGTTTCTTGTGTTGTTTTTGGGTGTGGGGCTAAAAATTGGTGAACGAGGATTGGGTACCTCTTGTCAGACGCGTTTTCTTGAGACCAGGCCTACATAAAACTGCAAGCTTTGTATATTTAATTATTTATCGTTTGAATGGAGCGTACGACTACGGAGTAGGTATGTAATCAGTTTCAATGTAGGTATGTACTGATATGAAGCGAGTCAACCATAGTAAGACATGTCTTACGAGAATTGTCGACTCAATTACGGAGTATTTCCAACTTCTTCCACTGTCGCTCTTCAGAATTCTACTCGATTCCATCAAGGTACCTAACCTAGGTACCTAGGTAGGAGAAAAGCGGGGCATGTTGTTGCTTGCTTCCGGTTTTGACCGGTGGTGAGCATCGCTTGCTACCTCGCGTACCGTTGACCACTCCTGCCTCCCAGGATGTCAGACAAACCTTTAGATGTATATAGTTACCCCGTTTGTTTTCCGTGCTGGAGATAGACAATTCCAACGAAGTTCAGTTCTTCAGTTCTAGTTGTCAGGTCTTGTAGTAGTCCAGAGAGGATTGCTGTCTTTGGAGTATTTGTCGTCGATCATCATCTTTGTGTGCAGTTGAGGTCTTGTGAGGACCTTTGCTGCCTTTTCGCATCCGCCGTCCCTCCTCCATTTTCTTGTAGGTAGGTACCTACCTACCTAAATGCCTAAAAGAGTGGGCCGTCGCTGATGCACCATACAACGCCGCAGCTTATTAACTTTCAACTTTCTCGTTTATTGTTTGTACCAGAATTTAATCTATGTACCTATCTGTCTCCTTTTATTGCGAGGAGAAGATGATGAAAATGAAGAATGAAAAATATATACACTTAAAAGTCATGCTCCAAACGCCAGCTCCATGCAGTATACGCTTCGAATTCAACCCATCACCGTGAGGTATATTGATGCGTCCACGAATGTACTTTTTTTGTAGTCTCCGTCTCCTCTTTTCTATTCCTGACCGGTGCCAACAATGATTACTTCTTCGGAGGAGGCTCGCGTCGAGGAACTGTGACATGCTGGTCACTCTTTGAAGAGTGCCAAATTAGTAGTAGATTGACATGAGCCTGAAACAAGGTCGTTCTATGACACAGGTCCATTTCTTAAGCGATCTGAGATGGAAAGTGGAAGAAAAAAGCAAACAAAGTCTGTAGTCCAATCTTTTGGTGGCAATGGTAACAACAAGGTCAAGCCGTCTGCTCTCTGCCCCGGACCGAAACTTCGGCGTTCAAGGGAGTATATTCAGTGCAAGGGGGTGCTATGGCGCATTCTTCTGATGGACCCGTGCAGGTTTTGCGAGGAACCCAAAAGCACTGCACTGCGCCAATGATAGCAACGAAAACGCTTCCATACCAAGCTAGCGCAGTGCAGTTCATTTTGCTGCCGTATGTGTAGAGATATCCAGCGATGGGAGGTGCAGCCATGCGACAGGCGGCTCCAGCACTAGCAGCCAACCCATTCACCTTTCCCAATGCACTGGATGACGGGGTGGCCTCCTTGATGAGAATCAGGAGGAGAGGGTATAGCGTGATGGAGAGGATATTGCGAACAGCCAAGCAAATGTAGATGGCGGGGAAGATGAAAGACTCAGGAACGAGAATGAGCAGAGGCACAATCGCGTACACGATTGGATGTAAAACGGTGACCAAGAGGAAGAGCTTGTACACGCCGACTCTTTCTGCGGCGATGGGAAAGATGACGGCTTGCACAAATAGTGCAATTACACCGTTGACAGCCATGATCATGCCAACATCGCGCAGAGAGAGTCCCAAGCCACCAGACGAATTGAAGACGGACAGCAGACTAGCGGCTCGGTCGCCAACCACGCGACGTCCGTCCTCGAAGAAAATGGGCATAAGATGATCGTACGTCATGGAATGATAGGTGAAGATGGACAGGGCAATGATGAACCCGACAACTCGTTTGTTCCAAACCTTTCCGGAGATCGAACCTATTTTTTCTCGCGACGCGATTTCGCTCAATGGCTCGGACTCGTGCTCGCCATTTGAGTTCCTCAGAGTTCCATATGTCTCGGCCCGAAGGTCCACTGCTGGACGCTTCAACGCATCTGAAGTCTCAATCAGTGGTGTCTCTTCGGAGATGTATGTATCTGCAGAGAGCGACATGCGAGGCTGCATATCGGGATGGGTCTCATTGAGCAGGACAAAGCCCAAGACGATACTGATAAGCAGGAGCGCAGCGCATAGGATATTGGGGAGAAGATACGGGAATCGATCGAATAATCCGCCCTTAGGGAACGCATAGGGCCAAGACTGATGCGGATCGGCAAATGTGCCTCCGATGCACGGGCCAATGATGGTCCCGATAGACCAAACAAAAGGCATAACGGCAAAAGCTCGTGCTGTGTTTTTGATAACATGTCAGCAAAGACGTTTCCAAAAGGGCACTCAGACCTTGGTGTTCTTAGACTCCTCTCTAATGGAGAGGAAGGAGGAGGATATTTTACTTACGTTCGTGCTCAGGCTTGGTCACGAGCTCGCCGACCATAGTTTGAATGACGCCGATGTTGCCGTTGAGAAGACCTCCTATGGCTCGACCAAGTAAAGCTATCCAGATATTGGAGGCGAACCCTACCATTATCATGCTAAACATGGTGCCCAAGCATCCAAGCATCAAGACAGGCTTGCGACCAATGCGATCTGACAGACCACCCCAGTACATGCCCATCAGGGCTTCAGCAAGGGAAAATGAAGAGATGAGGAGACCGGAGTAGAAGGAGGCATCTTCTTCCTTGCCAATTTGGAACTTTTTCACAAGAGCCCAGGCGTACGGAAAGATGGAGGTGAGGGCAATTGGCTCAGCAAGACGCACAATCGCTGCAAGGAATTGATTGTGAGTAAAGGTCCGTCTAGGTTTGCAATGGCTTCAGCAGAGTTGTCTTACCTAGCAGGAAAAGTTGTAGCGTTGGGAAGTCATCGGGATTGCGAGGGCGGACCTGTTTTGTTAGGGCCATCCTCTTGTCGTGTAACGAGCGCTTACAACAAGACACGGGCACGATGACCAAGTGCCAATGTTTGTGTGCGTTTCTCGACAGCACGCTACGTATAGTGCTGCGTGGTGTATGGAACGTCGTGATAGCAAGTGGGTGTCGACACTCGAGGGTCTATATGGACAGGCACTGGCGCACCGTCAACCACTTGCGAGCACGAGTTAATCTAGACACGAGAGCAGAGCGATGGACGTTGAACGTGTAGTTGGATGTAGTGAGCAACTAGACAGCGATGAAGCCCGATAAAGATGTTTTGCAGAAGTAAAGAAGCTATTTCAGACCATGAACAGAATAGGAGAAGAGGGGAAGAGGCAGAAAAGGAAGGAAAGGTGCGGAAAGGCAATTATCAGGAGTTCAGCTGTTGCGTGTGTGCCAGAGGGAGTGAGTGAGGCGTATTTCTAGGCCGGCCGCCGGACCATCGGGGGGCGTGAGCAGCGGAGACCCGAGCACCTCTGTGCGACAGTGCGAGTGTAGCCTGCTGCATGCATGTAAACCGAAACATGCAAAAATCCAACACTGCTGCTAAAAGGGCAAGCGCATGTGGCAAGTGGGGCTGGCTGGTGGGATACCTAAGTTTGTGCGACAGTGCAGCGGAAGCGGGCGCCAGCAATCGCGTTGTGTGGCGCTCCTTTCTACAGTGATCCAGAATCAGCGACAGAATTGCCGCTTTAAGCGCGTAGGTGCTGCACTTGGCTGTGCTTAGCCGATCATGTTTCAGGTACCCGCGATCATATCATGTCCGTTTCCAGAACAAGCTATGTATCAGCACGGCGGCCATCGAAACATTCAGAATGCAAGCCAGGGAGGGCCGCATCTATCGTCGCTGTCCCGTCATCGACGGACTGTACGAAATCGACCTGGTTTTTTTTGTTTACGGAGTGTACACAATCCCGCGTGGGTCCCTCGGCAACGCGGGCCAAGAGGGTGGGTTGGGAATCGGGATAGATGCATATCGGACGCTGCTTATTGCCGGCCCATTTTCGGTCCGGGGTGGGGAGGGGTGTGCATTGTGAGCACTGAGGAGTGTGTTGCTGATGTCCTGCCGCGTCTGTGCTAGTTACGTGTCCGCAGCCGTCAGTCACCTTGCGGTGGAACTTTGCCACGCTGGAATTGCTCCCGCTTACAAGAATTCGCGCCTCTCATGTCATCTCTGGCGGAAGCACAAAAACGCTTCGCCTTCCTACAGAATTTCTGTGTTGCTGCTACGTAAGACCTTGCCTTTGCCGCGCTGTCGGAGTCCGCCTCCGAAGGTGTTGCGTTTAACGGGGCGTGAAGATACCTAAGCTCACGCCCCATATATGACCCCACCTCCAGATATTCGGTGATCGAAGGCACCTTTCTTTGAGATTCTCTGACAGGGGGTTTGAGATTTGATGGAGTTGCGCCAGCCAATCCCCTACGGCGTAGTTCCCGTCGTCGCCAGTCTCTCGTCGAAAACCCGGTTATCAGGTTGAGCAAAGCAGGTATGTTTCCAGTCTTGGCCATGGCTGGGCAGGAGAAACGCCCCGAGATCCAATCGCATGGGATGTCACATTGATGGCTTGGCCACTCTATCCCGCCTGTTCGGCTGGGAAGGGCTTTGCACGACGGTGTGCGTATGCGTATGCTGTAATCAGCTTCGGTGCCTATCTAGATTCCTTCATGTATACGAATATCTACGCCGAGACTCGGCTCATCGGAACACTTTTCAGCCAGGTTTGTGCAGTGCCAACCGCCGTTACATGCCGTTACATCCGATCATGATGAACTGCACGCACCAACTCATTGCAGGATCTTCGGCGCTTCTTTCAACTCAGTCACTCCATCTTCGTCTCCTGCTTTCTGCTATGGTACCTATTCCGCCGTTTCAGCGTGCTCTTGACTTATCTCGCAACGACTGCAGTGGGTTTGTTGCCATACAATGCCAAGTAAATGGTTCATGGACGACCCGTGGTGTTGTGGAGTTCTCGCAAATATGCCACGGTCCACCCAAATACAGGTCTCTGTCGGCTGACACAATGGAACATCGATGCAACGCGTTTCCTGTGTGAGTAGCAGGCGGAGGGCAAAAATATGATGGACGATCTTCTAATGCACTGTGAATCTGTGATACTATCGAACAGTCTGGATCTCTGTCCAAGGAATCAAGTGTTGAAGAGGGGGAGTTTGGGAATGAATTCAAGTTATGAGTGGAGTCACTGTCTTAGGATTTGCGGCCCCTGTTGTTGCACTGTATAGGTACCTACCTACCTGGTTTCCGTAGCTTTCTCGCCACTGCTGCTAGTGCTAAAGCCTCCTATGTGCTACGCGATACGCATCACACGAGGAGCGACTTGGGAGGACAACCCCCGCATGAAAAGGCATTGTGTCTTATTAGAGGGAAAGAGAATTAAATCTGAATCAGACAGACTCCCGGTGATTGCCGGTCGGGAAGTGAACCCCCGCATGTGAAGCTCTTGTGCATGATGAGCAATAGGAAATTGTAAAAAGCAATATCATGTATCAGGCAGATCGCATACCCCTCGCAGCCTGTCTATAGGTATAATAAGTCCTCGGGCTTTGCGAGTGGAAAGAAGAGAAAATGATATATCAAACAGACCTCAGCGGCGGTCAACTTTGTAAAACCTCGCACGAAAAATGCTCGTATATCACATGTGGCAAGAGAAAGGAAGCCAGTGGCCACACATCAAGCACTTAGCAGACCCAAAGCCTCCCTTATACATACGTACCTTCAAGTCTCTACGGCGGCCAACTTTGTAAAACAATCCTCGCACAAAAAAATCCCGTGTATCATGAAGTGGTATGAGAAAACAAAGCCACACGTGACACATCAAGCAGATTCAACGTCCCCCCAAATCCTCTCTATACATCTCCGCCTCCCTCCACATCTCCTCCTCACTCCTCGCGTCCCGATCAGCATCCTCAATCGGATTCATCCTACCCCCCGGCACAGGACGATCATCCTCCCCTCCCTGTTCCCGATCCCACAGCGCACCCCCCACGTTCCCCTTCTCCCCCGCCATCATCCCATACACAGCATCCGGGTTCTCACCCACATCACGCGCCACCCGCGGAATAACATGTACATGAACATGCGGCACCGTCTGTCCCGCCTGTGGCCCATCCTGCACCGCTACTGTAAAACTCCCCGACAACCGGTCCTCCGGGTCAGGGAAATACCGCCGCGCGAGCATCTTCTGCGTGCGCTGCACCACGGAGAACAGATCGGCTGTCTCCGCGGGGGAGAGATCTGCCAGACGACGGTGTGGCTGAAGAGGGCATACGAGGACGTGGCCTGGGAGGAGAGGCTTTAGGTTGACGAGGGCGAAGGAGTGTGGTGTGATGAGGAAGACCTATCCGTGCGTTTGGCGTATATGGTGTAAGAAATGGCTGCTCATGAGTCATTGCATCAAAAGGAGGTTTCAAGGCTGTGCGGGATTGGAAGGCGGGGTAATGATGGGAAGGCTGAAAGAAAAAATACGTAACGTGCCTGCTTTGTGACCTCGAAGGGCCCGAATTTGATGGCGTCGTGTGCTTTGGTGGCGAGGGACATGGCGGCGCGGGGTCGTGACGTGGAGGTCAAGTTTCTACTGACGCTGAGGGTGGATCGCGATAGCATTGACGCTGCTGTTGATGTGCTCCAATTTCTTGTTTACCGAGAGAGAGGAATTGGCATAAGAAGTTTGCTGGTGCTGGGTTCGAGATGTGAAGAAAGTATGTAGGTAAGTTGACGCTCGTCATTGGACCATCTCCCCACCCGTTCGTCCCGTTTGCTGACCTACCCTGCACGTTGATTGTCGATGTGCAGGTCTGCTGCTCGGTGCTTGTGAGCGGTTCGACATTCACATGATATAACTATAGGTGACATGTGATGAGCGAATAACCTGTCTTGAAATGACTTTTTTTGCCGTCACAACGGTGCTCAATTGCAAGATGCGAACGTTTGAGACAAATTGCTTGCACGCGATCATGAGCAGTAGAATTGGGTCGTTACTTGACAATAGGTACTACATACCGCAAACTACCTACGTGTCTTCAGCGGGAAACGTCAGCACCATGAAAGAACGTTCTAGCTCAGGATTCGGGGGATCCTGCCCTATCAAACACGGAAGATAGGAATAGAATAGATCTATTGCCGCCATATCTCATACATTTAATTTACATAACACCACTTTGAGATAAATGCCTGAAAGAGAACCTCTATCCTCCGAATGATCAGGACGACATATCCCTGAACGCCAGACCTTCTGCATGTGCTTGACGCGACGTGCTCAACTCCTCAACGCCCCAGACTTGACCACTGAAGAAAAATGAAATAGGACAGAATCACCAGAAATGCCCGACAACACGCTAGTATCGTAGCTCGTCCTCGTTCAAGGGCAGATTGGCCACGTCGGTCCCAAATGGACCTGGCACTTGTCTATTAAGAGGCTGTTCCTCTTCAATAATAAGCTCGTCCCAATGCACTAAAGGTACATCGCCACGAGTTAGCAAATCAATCCCTTCATATCATGAACCAAGGTACATATACACTTACCATGCGGCGTAACAAGAAAAGTACAGAGCAGAGAAAAACTGAAAAGCCCCGTAAGGACGACAAAGACGGCCTGTGGGTAGGTTGCAACAGTCGCGGCGTAGAGTCCATTGAGTGCTACTGGCCCAATCACTCTGGCTAGAGCATGCATCATGCCCATGGCCCCCAGAACTCTGCCCACTCGATCTGGAGGGACATGCTTTGTTATGACCGATTGACTTGTTGCGCTGCCAAGACCACCAAAAGAAGTCACCATGGCGCTCCCGACAAAGAGTCCCGGAGTTCTGACCAGAGTGTAGCCAATATAGCCCAGGATGTCGGAAAGCAGGGCAGAACGGAGGATCCACATATCGACACGATCGGCCCCGCCGTTTTTGTCCTGCGGAGTGACGCCCGTCTCTCGCCGTTTCCGAGCGGCAGGACGAGTTCTGAAGAGGTAGTTGATGATGGGAAACACGCTCATCAAAGAAAAAACACGGACGGAGAAAATGCTGGCAATGAACCGAGAGGACTCGAGGGTCTGCCAATTGAAGGTATACTGGGCATACAAGATGATGACGGGGGTTGCGGCCATGGAACTTCCCATAATGATCGTATCGCATGTTGCTAAAGCTACCAGGTTGATTCGCAGTCTTTTTGAGGTTCCATGTGCCCGGGGCCAGAGCACGGACAGAGCTGCAAAGGGGTTCTTCTCTCTGGCCGAAGAGAGCCAGGACGCTGGACCTTCCCGTCGCTTGATAATCTCTCTGTGGTGCTTTTCTTGGGCAGTGAGCTGCTTCTTCTTGGACAAAGATTCTGGGATGACGAAGCCCACGATCACAATGAAGATGAGATGAGCTACCAAGCAAATATAGAAGACGGATAACAGGCTTCCCGTCAGCTTCACGATTTCACCGCCGAGGAATTGGCCCAAAGCAAGACCGGTGAACAGGCAGGCGTGGATGTAGCCGATAGCCACCGCGCGCTTCGAAGGTGGTGTGCAATCACTAGTGTACGATTGCGTGAGAATGTTGCCCGCTGTGAAGGAGCCGGTCACTCCATCGAACATGGATCCGAGGAGCAGCCATCGATAGTCGACAGTCTGTGGAAAGCGAGCCGCTATAATCGTGATGAGCTCAGCCAGCAATCCGCCACACGAGGCGAGCGCGAGCAGCCGGCGTCGACCGAATCGATCCGAGAGGTGACCTAGCTTCGGAGCTGCAAATGCGCTTAACAGTCCGGTGCATAGATTCGTGAGCAGCATGAAAGTCGCAACATGCTTCTGGACCTCCGGGTTCCTGCACTGAGCGTTGTCTACTCCAAAGACGACTGGGCTGAAGGATTCACCAGGGTTGAGATGCAGCTGGTCCGCAAAATATTGCTGGCAAACTAAGTCAAGTATGCTGCAACGCATCATAACCGTAATACATTAGTGCAAGGTTTCCAAGACAAATAACCTCTTTACCGAAGACAGGGTTTGCTTACAGATTCAGCTTCGGGACGATGATGCTCCCATACGCCAATGTGAAAACCGAATATGGAGCTAGTAGCCAATATACCTGCATTGGTCATGTCAGGATAGAATGCCAGTGACGAGGGCATTTTGCGACGTACAGATGGCCGGCGCCACCACGGCAATCCCTCAAAGTCAGCAAGGCCGTCCCATCCTGCGATATCACCGTATTTTGCCGCTTGGCCGTCGTTCTCTCGAGATGCAGATATGATCAGAAGAGTACTTTCCGAATCTTCTGTTCCAGGCAAATCTGGTCTGTCCCTTGGTTCGTTGTGTGCCATCGAGGCGGACGGTCAGCCACCAACGTACGGAAGAGTCGGACGTTTTCGTATAATCGACGTTTCAAAGCGAGATGAAATGGGACCAGCACTGCCGACGTTTGCCTGTCCAGTCACCCGGGTGGAAGACCCTGTAGTCCAAGGCGATGATGAGACTGTGTTGAAGATTGCGTTGGCAGTCTCATGTCACAGCACAGGGATGCTGAGCACTGTTCAATGAACAAGGAGGAGACGAACAATGTAGCAACACCTGCTCGGCGCGTAGGAGGCGGAGGGTCTGCATTGATAAGCAGAGGGAGTAGGTACTATGGGCTGAAAGGAATGACGATGACGACTCCCGTCATTTACGTGTGTATTTAGCATCAGCGTGTGCGAGGGCGAATTGAGGCGCTGACTAGTAGGCGCGGGTTATTAGGGGCAGCCAGTCAACGGGCGTAATGAACGGCAACGGCGGGATGGATCAAGGATTCAAGATTCAGGGTGGTGGAGCTGGGTGACATCCAACATGAACCAACGGGTTGTAATAACAAGTATGTACCTGTGTCCTGTATGCACCGGACACTCTCAAGGTAGGTAGGTATGTATGTATGTATTGAACAATTCACTGACAACAAGTCGTATCGGAATTTGCTACAATGCTAGGTACATATGTACATGCATGTACTGTACCAGCCCTTTTCGGATGGCGCATTGGCACTACGGATAGTCTCTAGATACATATGTAGGTACCTAGTACATACCTATCTGGCTGGCAGAAAGAGCACGCTGCACAGCACAAGCAGAAGCAGAAAAATAAAGACTGACGCCACATTTGCCTCACTCGTGCTGGCAAACGAGAAGAAAATCTAGAAGATGTACCGGATATTCGTGGCCAACCGTGTGAGGCTATAATGATTGCAACCCTTTCTTTGCTCGTTGCTACAGTGAGTGCTGTCCATGCCAACGCAATTCGAAGTCGTCACCCACAAGCCGACTCGTATGCCCAAGTCGCCGTCGTTTTGCGTGCTGTAGAGGGACTCGTGTATGTACTTTGATATGAATTCCGGACGCCCTCGGCTTTCGGGTTTAAATACAGGAACGAGGCTGACAGGCTGCAGACAGCTTGTTCGTCGTAGGTAATTGCGGATAGAGTACGGAGTACCTGGTGCTGAATAAAGGCGAACGCGCCGTTAGCTGAAGTGCTTACTCAGCACCGAATTGTCGCGACTCGCAGCCAAGCGCCGAGCTCCAACACTCCAACATTTTCCACACGTCAATGAAAGGAATATTGATTTCGTCGTGCGCCATCATCCCCCCAACTCCCTGTCGCGCATCCTCGATTTGCCGCCGCAGAATTCGCCATCATGCCGGTCGTCAAGGGTGGTGTCTGGACCAACATCGAGGACGAGATTCTGAAAGCCTCCGTCTCTAAGTATGGCCTGAATCAGTGGGCACGTGTGTCGTCACTGCTGGCGCGCAAGACGGCCAAGCAGTGTAAAGCTCGATGGAACGAATGGTTAGATCCGAGTATCAAGAAGATCGAGTGGAGCAAAGATGAAGATGAAAAATTGCTTCACTTGGCCAAGATAATGCCGACGCAATGGCGCACCATTGCTCCCATTGTCGGCCGCACAGCGAATCAATGCCTCGAGCGATACCAAAAGCTACTGGATGAAGCCGAGGCGCGCGAGTCCAGCTTATCATTGATGGGACCGGATGGCGGCGAGACGCAAGCACCATCCGCCGACGATGTTCGACGACTTCGCCCCGGCGAGCTTGACCCAGATCCCGAAACGAAGCCTGCTCGACCGGATACGATCGACCTGGACGAAGATGAAAAAGAAATGCTGAGCGAGGCTCGTGCCCGTCTGGCCAATACACAGGGAAAAAAGGCCAAGCGAAAGGCCCGAGAGCGTCAGCAAGAAGAGTCACGCCGCATTGCAAATCTGCAAAAACGACGAGAACTCAAGAATGCCGGCCTCAATATCAAACTCGTGTTGCATAAGAAGGGGCAGATGGACTATAATGCCGACATTCCATTCGAAAAAAAGGCAGCACCCGGTTTCTACGATACATCAGAGGAGCTCAGTCGCAACGAATTGCAGCGCAGAGGATTCGACCCCTCGAAGCTAAACCTACACACAAAACGAAAGGGAGACGAGGAAGAGGAGGGCGAGCGTAAGAGACGAAAGAACCAAAAGGATGGTCTGTCTGAATCACAAAAGGCTGCCATCAAGGCTGGCCAGATGCAGAAGATCCGAGAAGCAGAGCAGAGCAGCAAGCGCCGGGCTCTGAACCTGCCGGCCCCGCAGGTGGGTGAAGGCGAGCTGGAGGAGATTATCAAAATGGGCAAACTCGGCGAGGCTGCGAATGCGGTGGCGAGGGAGAGCGCCAACGATGCCACCAGAGGCTTCGTCCAGTCATACTCGACGCTCAACACAGGGGCGCCGATTCGAACACCTCGGGCTCCTGAGCAAGAAGACCACATTGCCAACGAGATCCGCAACATCCGGGCCCTCAACGAAACCCAATCGGCACTTCTTGGCGGGGAAAATACACCTCTCCGCGAGGGCGCCGGCTCAACAGGCTTTGAAGGTATCACTCCTAGGCCACACACCATCGCGACTCCCAATCCTCTGGCGACTCCGCTACGAGCCAACGGCGTCGGTGTCGATGCCACGCCAGGCCGTCCCGGGCAGACGCCCCTGCGCACACCTCGCGACTCATTCGCCCTGAACAGGGGGGACGCATCGTCTGTAGGCGCCACCCCTCGTGACGTGAGGATGCACGAAGTCGCACTCCGAACACAGGTGCGATCCGGCCTCGCCTCACTGCCGAAGCCCAAGGACAGCGAATGGGAGTTTGAGCTGCCCGATGAACAACAGGAGAGTGCCTACGACGGCGCCGCTCGAAGGGCCCAAGAGGAAGAAGATGCCGCCGAGCGCGACCGCCGCGAACAAGAACGCCGCGCTGTCGAGGAAGCACTAGAAAGACGGCGCAGAACACAGGTCATGCAGCGGGACCTGCCGCGGCCCCTCGTCGTGGATCTGACAGCGCTTCTTCAGAAAGCAGATAGTCTCCAAAGCGCCGCCGAGGCCATGATTGCGCGCGAAACTGCGCTTCTCATGGCCAATGATGCGGCCAAGTTCCCGCTGCCGGGCTCGCACGTCCAGGGGTCTGTGCCGGAGGCATTACCACGGTTCGATGACGATTCTCTAGCGGAGGCGCGGCTGCTGCTTCTGTCGGAAGCTGAGCCGCGGCCTGTTATGGAGATGGATGAGATGCAGACCATGTTTGATGGTCGGGCAAAGAGCAATCTGCTGTTAGGGCTGGGATGCTATACGGATGATGAGGAGGAGCAGAACGAGACCATGAGGGCTGCCTTTGAGGTGAGGCTTTTCCTGTTTTCTTCCCATTTTTCTATTGCATCTCCCGTCTCTCCTTTTCTCTACCTTTTTCTCTCCGTTGAATCGGCGTAGTTTACTCTGCACGTCCGCATCATTCCTTCTCCCCCTTTCTCTATTGGTCGTTTCACCCTCCCTTGTTTCCTTTTCATTCACATCCCTCGACTAACAAAACCCACCATCAGTCCATCCAAGACCCCATCATGTCCTCCGCCGAACAAGGCGCCAAGCTCGAAAAGAAACTCGCCCTCCACCTCGGCGGCTACCAGAAGCGGCAGAAGATGCTCAAAGATAAGATGACGTATGCGGCTGAGGCACTTACCAAGGCCAAGAACGCCCTGGGCGGGTTCAAGACGCTCGCCCTGTCGGAGGACGTGGCTATAGAGAGGCGGCTGGGCTTACTGCGCGACGAGGTCACGTTTGTAACGAGGCGGGAGAGGGAGGCGCAGGAGGAGTATAGGAAAGTGAGAGATGAGCTGGAAGCTTTGAGGATAGGGGGCATGAATGGGCATGGACGGTGATAGAGGTAGTGAGGTGTGTGTGGGAGGTATATGTGAGAGAGGTGTATACTACTCGGGCTAGTATTACAGCCAGACTGATTTTTGCTGCCTCTTCTTCTTCTGTCCGTCGGCATGAGCATGGCTATGTGCGTAAATGTACATAAAAAAAAGCATCTTTCTTTCCATTCCATTGAAGCTTCTATTCGCTGCCTGTTAGTTGTAATTACTCTGAATCATTTGGACCGAAGACTCTGCCCTCTTCCTACAGCTGCGACCGTTTCTCCCAAGCTCACAAGAAATTGAGTTTGGCCTCAAAAAGTCTTCTGGCACACCACACGCGCAGTCATATCATCAACTTTTTTTTTCGCTATTGAATCGGATGTCAACGCCGATGCCCGTTCCGCTCATATCTTCTGGTTTTGCAGAGGCACCGAGTCCAACACTACCATATGTATCTATAGGCCCAAAGACCGGCCACCCCATCATAACTCATATATCCGCGCTACCGTTCACTGGTCAGCATATCTACATACATACATAGTCTACACATCATCTAGCCCGTCTTGACCCCCGCTCGAGACAGCCGCTGCTGCTAGTATGCCCGCTCCTTTGATGCCCCCATCGTGGCAAGGACTCATCACCACCGAGAGCCTTGATGCTGCTCCATACGTCCTGAACATAAGCTGGTTGATCATGTCCTGGCAGTCCGCCAGGTAGTCCTGGAAGTGCACCACACACCCGCCCGTATATCCGACCCCGATTTCGCACTCGTCCTCTCCGTCTGGGCTCGCCCTCAGCGCGTCCTCGGGCGGAAGCTCCCCGCCCAATGTGAGCAGAGCCAGCGTGGCGGCGGCTATAATGGCAGAAGCCCGCATCTCGATGGCCTTGGCGATGCGATAGAGAGCCTCAACGTCATATTTTGTCCACGCAAAGTTAGAGTCAGGCGGCGGCGGAAATTCGGTGCGTAGCTTCGCCAACAGGGTCGGCGTGTCGAGTGGCTTCAAGTGGCCCAGGAACGTCGTAGTCAGACTCTCTGGCTGTAGAAGCTTGCAAGGCAGACAGGCTTGCGATGTCTTGCGCGTCTGGCTCCAGTAGTCCAAGAGCATGATGCGTCCGAGCTCCCCGAGATAGCGTCCAGCGGTCATGTACTCGAGCGGTTGGAACCCGGGCTTTTCGTTTCGCGCACTTAGCTCGTCGTCCCACGTAGTCATCCAGCCCAGCTCTCGCATTGGCCGCGCGGTGCCGTTGATGCTCCATTCTGTGTTGACCGCAATCTTGACGTCGTGGGCCTTGTCGCCGGTCAAACCCTGGATGTTTCGTGGTCTTTTGGTCGGATGAAGCATGCTCAACTTGATAGGTATGGTGGCATTGCTACCGGTCCCCAGAATGAGCCCCATGACCGCACGGCGGTGAGTCATTCCATTTTGGTGTCCGTCTTGGTGTCCGTCTTGGTGTCCGTCTTGGTGTTCGTCTTGATGTTTGTCTTGACGCCCATTGTACTGCCCGTGACCGTCGTAGTGAAAGATAAACGAGACTAGCGTCGACACAGAATCATTCGCAATGGCCGCCACATATACCGGCGGCAGACTGTGCGTGCCATCGCTCTGCCTATGCGCATCATATGCATTGATCAAGCAAACACCCAGATCAACATTCGGCGGCATAGCAAACCCCTTCCCCATTGACGTCACCATGGCCCTGTCCAGAGAAGTCTGCTCCATGGGAAAGCTAAACGTGACTCCCAATGGCAGCGGGTCATCTCGCGCAAGATTGAAACGTTGGCAGCCTTCGGCGACTACCTCAGCTATGCATTTGCCAATCCAAAGAAACAGACTGTCGGCGTTGTCGTTTTTCAGCTGATTGGCGATGGGCCACGACTTTTCCAGCTGTCTACGTAGATGACGGACATGCTCGGTGCCGTTTGTCGCAGCATCGTTAGAATCACTCCCGGAGAAGTCCACGAATCCAACTCGTAGGTTCGTCCCGCCACTGGACATGCTATGTTAGCTGGAGCCTCGCAGACCTCTGAATTTTTTGCGATGCCTACATGTCAATGGCTAAATGTCTAGCAGAATCGGTCAGCTTACGCACGAATCATTTTGCAGTATGTACCTATGGTTTTTCATGGGATTATGGGAGCGGATCAAAGACGCATGACATCAAGAGAAGCATGAACTGGTCAAAAGAAGCCAGCGAACGCGGCCTGACCGCTGCGAAACCGCATGATCTTGTAATTTCAGGCAGTTCATTCTCAGTAAAAAGGAAGCTCACCTGCCACGGCTGTACTTTGCCACGGGCCGCAGAATGGATTCCGAGACGGGCGTCGGCAGAAATTGGTTCAAAGACTCGGCAGCGAGCTGCGTAAAGGTTTGGAGAAACGCCTGCGAGAGGGCATGGCACTTTTCAAGGTCGATACTCATCGGCCGCAGAAAGTCCTGCAGCAGATCCGACTTGTCTGGCTTCGAGTTCATTGCAGCGGACAACGAGGTAATGGCGGCGATAAGAATAACGTCAATTTTCAAAGGATTTGTACTCGTGGGATCAGGCTCTCGAAGCGAAGGGGGCGGGCGGAGAGCGAGCAAGTGCGAGATTCTTGTCGGCCGCGTCAACGCAGCGGCATCATGGCTATAGAGCTTGATTTATATATCCACGCAGAGGGAAGAACGTGAAATGGCAGACGGGGGATGCATTGAGTGGGAATCAAATGCAGAGGCCATGTTCCATGATCTTAGGTAGAACAGACTGGTGAACGTGAATGTTGGCAGACAGCTGGCCGGCAGCCGGCCGCGAACGCGCCACTCCACAGTTTCTGCCTCTCATGAAACGGTCCGGGCGATGACATAAACAGGCCATGAATCATGAATTAAATCGTCCTCGTTTCCTCGCACCGGCTTCCCCCGCGTATGTTCAATTCAGTCTAACTCCCGTATCGTGTAACTCGGCCGCGTTCTTCTCGATAATAATAGCCTATAGGACAGCCTGCTGCCGTTCAGGATGCGACATGCATCTACCGGATGTGATATGTGAACCACCAGTCCACCACTGAGCTACCGAGTACAACACGAAACACAGGCAAGTACATATGTAGCCCAATGTGTGTGTGTAGCAGCCATCGTGAGCACTTGAAACTCGTTCAAGCACAATGATAGGTACCTGTACATACACTTATACCGTATACGTACTCGTTCAATCTGGGATGCTACACATAGCGCTCAATATTAGGAGGTACCTAGGTAGGTTACGGTACAGCAGGTATGTACATACACATTTGCGTTCAACCGCGCCCCCCCCTTGATTTGAATTATGTACTAGCGGGGTTAATTCTTCAAAAAGGGGAACAAAGCCTCGGGAGTCGGGACAAAAACAAAGCCCATCGTAAACTGCCCCCCACGTCACGTCGATCGCGTCTTTCAAGTTTCAACTCCGCTCCGACATCTAACATTCTCTGCTCGTGTTACGCAGAAGAGGCAACATCTCTCTCGTCACTCGTGTCACGATTCCACTGAGCCTCGTTTCGGCACTACATACAAGTTGCGCCCTTCGCCGCCGCTCGCAGGTGCACCACCGCTTCCACGCTTCGAGCTTCAAGAACCATGGACGACAAGCGAAGACCGCGCCAATACCTCCCCACCCGACAGCCCACGACCATGTCTCCCCTGGCGCGCATTCGGCCGTTCTTCATCCCTGTCCTGGTCGTTTTCCTGTTCATGCAGTCCCTGATTAGCCTCGCGAGTCGATATCGCGCTTTTGGAGGCCCCGGCACGACGCGTCTGGTGCCACTGGAGGCGCATATCATTAGCAAGTGTCCCGATACGCGGGTATGTTTTGGAATCTACATACTTCAATCTTTGTCGCGTGAACAAGATGCAGGAGGGGAAATCTAGGAACAACTGAAATCAAGATTTTTTTTGTTCATAAAAAAAAAGGTTAGATTTTCCACGCTGACTACCGCCCAGGATGCCCTGCGAGAGCTCATCCTCCCCGTGATGCAAAAGGTCTCGGACAAGGTGGACTTCAAGTTGAACTACATTGGAGTGTGCGTCCAGTCAATATATACACGTCTTTCGTCATGCCAGCAAAGTTCTAAGATATAGGTTCATTGGAGTAGGCCCACGTCCGACGACGGCGTCGAATGCAAACATGGGTCATCCGAATGCATGGGCAACATTATCGAGCTCTGCGCCCGCGAGCTGTACCCAGATCCCAAGATCAGTCTCGGCTTCATCATGTGCCTGACACGCGACTACGAACACATTCCCGACAGGGCGCTTGTCGAAGATTGCGCGTTGGAGCACGCCGTGGACATCAAGGCCATTAACGATTGCGCCACCAAGGATGATGGCGCGCATGGCATGGAGTTGCTACGAACGAGTGTAGAGCGCACAGCAGCTGTAAGTTGACTATACACATCCCAAGAATGCTGTATCTGGTACAACGTTTCTATTAAGCCATCTTGACTTGCCACCTAATGACTGTACAGGCCAACGTAAACGTGAGCTGCACCATCCGTCTCGACAACGAAATCTACTGCGTCCGCGACGACAGCGAATGGAAAGACTGCCCCCACGGCCCCGAGATCAACGACCTCATCCTCTCTATTGAGAAGCTGTCGCACTCGCATTCCTTTTGAGCGGCTCAAACACGCGCGTCCAGAGCTCACTAGCCTCCCCGATGGTATAGCTCATACTGACCGCCTCCATGCCCGCCTCCTCCTCATTCCCCGCCATCACCTTGAGCGTCTCAATAATGCTCTCCAACCCGACAGCCTTGCCCGTCGCCTGCGTAGCCCCCGCCTCAAACGCAACATGCACAACATGGATATGAAGATGGTAATACGTCGGCTGGTAATGCACATACAGCTTCAGCTGATCGGCCTCAATCGACGGATACGTCTCCACCGTCGCCGCAATAATCATCTTCTTCATGTGCTGCAGCCACGGAACATGCTTCTTCTTCAGATCCCGCAACGACCAGATATCCCGGCGCTCCACCAGCGCCAGCAAGTGCAGCGCCTCCAGCGTACTGCGATTCCAGTTCAAGTCCGGCAACAAAAGAAAACCTTCCTCGCCTGCCGCGCCCGCTGTCCCGAGCTGCGTCCTGTAAATGACATCTTCTACCTCTGTGCGGCCCTCGATGATGTTGAATACCCAGTTCAGAGAGCCCTCGTCGCGCTTGCTCTGCATCAAGGGCCGGATATGGTCGCGGTATATCTCTGGTGTCTCTGTCACGAACCGCACGCTTTGTTTGCTGTATTTTTTGATGTGAGACTTTGTGCACGGGTAAAAGAGATTGATTTTCAAGTCTGCGAAAAAGGACTCCTGTGCTGGGCCGTTGCCTTCTTCTTCTCTGTCGCGTTTTGTCGCTGCGTCTTGTGTGACTGCCTGCTGTGTCTGCCGTGCCTGCTGTCTCTCGAGGTCGTCCTCCCCGGCTGTGCGGGCCATGTACCAGGTGTACACGTCGTTGATGCCTAGATTCTGCAGCCGGGCCAGCGACTTGGGTAGGCGGCCTAGGTAGGCTTCCGAGGAGGGGAAAGGGGCGCGTTCTAGGGTTAGGAGGGCGGGTTGATTGTCGATGTGGCCGTATAGAGCTGTGCGTCTGCCGCCTTGGTCTGATTGCGCGGCCAGCACACGATTAGTCTTTTTTCTTTATGTTCCGGGGAGGGGGGGGGGGGGGTTTCCCCTGTCCTTCTTTATTTTTCCTGGTGTTTTGAGTTGTATGGAGTGCTTTTTATATCTTTTTCCTTGGGGGTTGTCCTTGTTGTGTTTACTCTTTTTTCTGCTGCATACGTTCAATCACATCACATACCCTGATTAAGAACCTTCTCGAGTTCAAACCGCGGCACCAGAGCCTCTGCTCCAGCATTGAGATCTGCCATGTTGAGGACGGCACGAAAAGGAGCTGTATTCACACCGTGGATGCCTACAGTATGTATGCGATGTATCTTTTCGGGGTGGCGTCTTGTGGCGTGAATGATACGAGGTCTACCTAGGTAATCTAGGTCTAGGTAGGACGTAGCTGTATATAGTACGCCGTAACAGGTAGAGGGGGGGGGTAAATTGGAGGGGGGCGGGGCTTTGGTGTTTATAATTATGACAGCCTGAGTCTGATAGACGGGAAACTTGAAAGTTCAAAGAGGGCGCTGACCCCGCTATAATATAGGTACCTCATAGCAAAGCCCAAATCAAACATGATGAGGAGTGAATCAACACTGAACAAACGGTGGGCCGCTGGAATTACATAAAGCCGTGCACTGGCCAACGTCTACCTACATACCTGACTTGGTATCTCGATTCACGAATAGACTCCCATGTCGTTTCAAAAGCCGGGAGAACCTTTCTCTTGACAAACGCGATTACATCGCAGTGTTCGAACTTCGTACACTAGGTACCCGGGGGCGATTTTGTACCTGGCTTGCCACATGAGCCTTGACTCGTTTGGCAAAGTTCAAACGCAATCCCATCTATGATCTATGTACATTACAAACAGTTCTCACAAGACCAAAAACTCATACATGGCGCTGTTCCATAGTCACCAGACAAGCAATCACATCTAGGTACCTTCTCCAATCAAGAAGTAGACTCAAGGGTCTGTTACGAAAGAATGAGCATTGGATAGTGGATGACTACCTAGACATCAAGGTATATGTATGACTGCTCCGTTTGTGTTCAGAGTCCAGACCCAGCAAATGCCAAAACATTGTTCAAAAACAGAGAATGCCTTTCCGCCCTTCATATCCACAAATCCATTCACAATTCTTCAGCCATCAACTCCCCTGCATAAAAGAAAAAGTATCCATTTGGTATCGAAACTAATCAAAGTAAATCCGGAGCCTAAGCATCCGCGCGTACAAAATATTTGGCTAAGTAATGCGCCGTCCAGGGCAGATGAACATGTTGTGTGAATCTTGAATCTCCAAGCAGCTCCCACCGCAACAGCATACTCGACTGCGAGCCCCTCGTGCCTCATCGTCTCGACATTAAACAAGGCACACCGGCTGCCCGATGTGAAGCATAACCATCGTTCGCAACTCGTCATATCGTTCTGTTCGCTTACTCGCGCATAAAAAACGCCCAACAGGTATCATAATTCGAGGATGGGCGCCCGAGGAGAGCCACTTCGCCCGTCGCGTGTCGTCGTGATGCGGAGCTGTTCATTTTCGTCAAGGACAGCATGTGCGCTTGTCCTCGGCAGTCATGCAGTAATTATAAATTAAAAAGGCCGTGAATAATGGCAGCTCCACGGCGTCTCCACCCGGAAGAGAAAAAAAAATGAAGAGAAAGAAAGGGGGTGGAATGCAGGCTCCATTGTCAGAATGACTTTCTAGTGGCGGAATGCAGTTGTAGTGTCTAAAGGCAGTTGGAGTGTTGCAGATCTGTATATACGAGTGCGAACTGCCGCACTTTTGAGCTTGTATGTTTGTGCTATGCGTCTTCCGAAGCTGTGGTATTAGGGCACGTTGATCGGTACTATCGGTGCAGGACTTGACGTTTGTTCTGTCGAGCCATCGCCGTCTATCGTCTTCCGCCAGTGTTCTGGCAGGCACACGCATACGAGCGGGAATGCCTTCATCTCCCCTTGCGCAGTGGGCGAGTCTTGGCGAACGCCCGACGTATTCGACACCCCGCTATCTCGTTGGGCTTGTCGTCGCGCCTCCCATTCCTCTGCGCGATCATTCAGCATGATGCCTGTCGCCCAGCCATCGTCCCAGATACCAACGACCTTGATCATGTCTCCGCGTTCCAGAGAAAACTCGTCCACAGCACGGGGTTGGTACGCCCACAAGACGGCCACCTTGTCAGATGGATGTATATCATCCTGTGAGTAGTAATCTTTGAAGAATGGTAGCTGTTCCGATTGCTGGCTAGTTATGCCAAGCGGCGAGGAATAGCCAGCACTACCGGGAGACTGCGGCGCATCACTGGCGAGCATAGAACCACTTGACAACGAGCCTTGTCTTCTAGAGGTAGGAGGAGGGCGCAAGATACCGCCACGCTCGGGACTTTCGGGAAACTCGTCGGACGATGTTTCTCCCTTGTGTCCTCCCATAAAGGCATTCGTGCCCCGTCCGTTGCCGCTGCCACTGCCGCTACCTCCACCGCTGCGCTGCGAAGGCGAGCCGCCAGAGTGACCTTCCAATGCTGCCATGCGTGCGACCCGGCCCCCGGGCAGCACTTCGTATCCCTCCGGGGCCATCTGCTTGACCTGCGACATGCCGGCGCCTTTTCTCGCGGGCGATGGTTGATTAAAGATGCTTCCGTGCTGGCTCCCGCGTCTATTGCGCACAGTTTTGAGACAGAAGAACAATAGCGCGACCAAAAGGGCAATGCCAGCAAGAGCTCCAATTACGATGCCAGCAACGGCACCTCCACTGAGCTTGTTGCCACCGCTTTTGTGATTTTGGCTCTGTCGCGTGGCGGTGGGAGCCGGCGTAGAAGTTGAAGTCGCCGTCGGGGAATCAAAGATCATGGTGGCAGTGATGTTGGGCAATTGGACGCCATCGCATCGCGTTTCAGCCTTTGCGGTGTAGCAGCAGGTATCGGTCGAGTTGGTGCCGCCAGCAGCGCAGTAGGAGCAGAGGCCAACGGTGCTGTTGCCAAATCCACAGTTTTCGGCCTCGTTGCTGTGTCCAGCGATGCATTTGCCCGTGAGCGCGTCTTCGGGGTTGGAGCAGGTCGCAAAGTCGGCTCGAATCAATTTGCTCAAATCGGGTCCTGGATTAGAGCAAAGGTCCTTGTCGGCAGTGATGTATGCTTCACTCTGGGCAAACTCGGCACAGGTATCAGCACACAGCGGTCGTGTGGCATTGCTCGTAAGTGAGCAGGAATCTATCGACTTCTGAACGAGTGTGTTGCATAAGATAGTTGTGGTATATCGGGCATACATGTTACTGGAGTCGGTAAAGTTGATATTGCCACACCCTAGCAAGGTTTGATACCTATAATTGTGTATAAGCAGATGTACATGACATGAAGAGGACGTGGCATATCATACTTTTCTTTCACATAAGTTGTCTGCACGTAAGTGGCCAATTGGTGGTCAAACGACCCAGTGTCGGAGACGAACTGCAAAAATGGACTAGTTCAGAGACAATGAGTAACAGTCCGAAAAGAAGATCAACAAAAACAAAACGGGAAAAGGACTGCAGAAACATACTAGGTCTGTATCATGCCGCTACTTCGAGATATTGAGGCTGAATGGAAAGCAGGACAAGTTTTTGAGCCCTGCAATGATATACATTGGCCGTTGTGATTGTTTTGCGCCGATACTGGTAGCGGTGAAAACGCCGCCAGAGCCAGAGCGGCGATGTTTTGGATGGATATGGTGCCTGAAAAAGATCTCGACTCTTTCTCGACACGCCGACTAGCTTTCCTCGTCAAGGGTCGCCATCTTTTCGACAAGTCCATGATGGCTCTTTCGAAGCTCAAGGTGAAAGAAATTGATCACGACAAAGGTGCCGTGAGCGAATATGAGGAGGATCGCGTGGTATCAATGAGCCATACAGAGCCAAACTGGGTCGCAAACGCGAACCAGCAAAGGTGACGATGGAGGAAAGTTACAGTGTCGTTATAAAGATGTAAGCAAGGAGGAGGAGAAAAGCGAAGAGGAAAGGAAAGTAAAAGAAGAGTAAAAGAGTCGAATTCGATGAAGAGGAAGAAGAGATGAGGGTCGTGAAAACGGCGATTTCGGGATTTGCTGCTTTGCTGCTTTGGACCGGAATGCACAAGATATGTTGCCGATACGTGAACTGCCAATGTTGGAGCCTGAGAATGGATCGTTATAGCAGAAACAAAGTAATGCGACTTGATGATGAGAGATCAGAAGAAGCGCAATGCGAACGCGTGAAAGAAGGTCGTTGAGATCAAAAGGTCCGACCAAAAAGAGAGGCAGGCGCGGAGACGGCGCCGAGGCTGGACTGTTTGGGCCGTGATGGCGGGCGATAGGACGTCTTGCGAACGCGGAAGCAACGAGGGAAAGCCACAGGATACTGTGTGAGGGCTAGGGGCTCGGTTTTTATGCAATTAAAGATCGTCGTAGGTGTTGAGGTCTTCTTTGAGGTCTGCGCGTAGTCTGACCCTGAGGTCTGATCTAGAGGTCTGGTGTTGAGGTCGGTCTTGAGCGCTTAGGAAGATGTTGTTGATGACTGATGGGACCGGAAGATGCAAGCAGAGCAAAGGCGAGGGAGGGCAACGGCCCGACGTGCGGAGGACGGGCAGCCAGTGACGGGACGACAGGCTATTCCAAAGCAGCAGGCAGGAAGGGAGGAGGAGAAGCGGAGGAGGAGGGAGGAAAGGCAGAAGGAAAAAGGAAGCAAGAGAGACGTGGGTGTGAGGAGCGACGGGATTGTGGGATGGTGTTTTTCGGAGCGCTGGGGGATGCTGGGGGACGCTGGGGGACGCTGGGGGACGCTGGGGCAGCTTGCAGCGGACAAAGTGCACAGACCAGAAGCCCAGACTGGACTCCTGGTCCCTGGAGCCTCATTTCATCCCGGGCCCCTCACAGCTTGCAGTTGCAGCCTCCTCGGACTTGCCAAGTTGGACCTTCCCCTTGCAGCCTCTAGTCCTGCACCTTCCCCCTGCTTCCGTTGTTCCCTCGCATCGCCTCTCGGCTAACAATTCGTCTCACCTACGGTTGTACGTACTGTACTCTGTAATCTCTCTGTACTCTGTACATATGTATGCATGTTGTACTCCGTATGTACATGTAAATATGTACATAGGTATTCTCCAGCTCCCCGAACCCATATCCCTCCAACGAGCGAGAATCGAGATGCATATGTATCTCCTGTCTCAGAGGAGGTGCCGGCGCCGCATTCTGGCCCGGCCGCAGAGGTTATGTACCTTGGGTACCTAGGTAGGTAGGTAGGTAGGTAGGTAGAGCTGAGTGTGGGACTGTGGAGGCTTCGCGTACCTGACATGAGCCGGGATTGTCAAAGACGCAACTTCATGCAACATGCAGCAGACAACGGGTTTGTGACGATGCACTGGACTGGCTCAGAAACAAACAAGTTTACAATCACACTGTCCGGTCGCGAACCGTTTGGTCCATCGGGAACTAACAATATAGTCGCGCCCGTTGCCAGAATTGGAGAGACTGAGCGGGTCAAAGACAGCCAGCGCTGAGCGCAATCTTGCGGTGCTACATGTACATATGTACCTACCTACATATGCACCTAAATTTACCTATGTACCTGTGTACGGAGTATGCCAGGGGGAGACTCTGCAGCTATGAGCCTATGATGCATTCATGATGCGACACAATGCTGCCAGCTCAGGCTCAGCACCTTGGAAACATGTACATACCTCACTTGTCACAATGGCACTCGGCGTGCCGATACAAAGTTCGAGAAGGGGTACGGAAATAGGGCTTCCCAAGTACAATACAAGTGGCCAGTAAGTTACGCCTACCTAATGTTAGGTACTTCTTTGTGCAGCACCGCGGTTTCCGCCACGCAACACCGCCGCATTCCAGTGCCATGCGGCGGACAATTCAACAATCCCTTTGTTTCATCTCGTCCTTTGACTCGTTTGATGCCTTTGATCCTTGTTGCCACATGCCAAGACACGCATCATGCAGGGGCTGCTGCCACCTGTTAATTAAGTAACATAACATGGTGCGAGCCGTGCCGGCCCGACGTTACATATCACGATCCGAGAAGTTAGAACATGTAGGTAGGTACATTTTCGCATAGGTAATCAAGCTCAATTCTTTCGCTGTCATTATTTCATTTGTTTGAATTCCTTGAACATCATTCATGCCATTTCTAATCATGCTTTGCCCAGACAAAACCTCTCCAAAAATTCCCAAGCTTGAAACTTCATAAAAACAATCATTGCGCCGCGCACTCAGCAGCAGCTCAAACGCTGCCACCACTTGCTGTCTACCGCAAAGTCTTTTTCCGCCTTCAAGTCCAAAGAAGACATATCATCATCATCGTCCTTGACCTGAGCCTTGAGCTCCACCTTGATCTCCGCCTCGACCTCGGTCTTGACCTTCTCCTCCATCTCTGCCTTGATACTCGCCGACACGTCCTCGTCCAGAGTCTCAACTACCTCACCCCTATCAGGAAACGCCCAAGACTCCTGGCTCCTCCCATCCGGCGTCGACGAAGCATACACAGACGCCGCTCTCGCCACTCTATACCCCGGATGCTTGTCCCGAGGAGCCCAGAACACCTCCAGCGTGGCCCCCAGCTCAAACAAGCTCCGAGACATGGCTACAATCTCCTCGAGCACAGAAATAGCCTGGCTCGCTTCAATCATAGACGTCTTCAGTGAGAAGCGAGGCAGCGTCTTCAGGGCCTTGATGGCACCTGCGTCGCTGGTGAAGATTCTCACAGTCGTACCAACGAAGGGAGTAGGTTGCCAGAGCCTGACGTGTTGAAGGGCCACCTCGACGGCCAGCGCGATGCTCCGAAGACTCATCCACAACCTGCCGATGGAATATTCCTCTCGGCGACACATGGTGCGCCAGCCCTCCCCATTGAACAGGCTGGCAACGGCGTAGCCACCCCCTTGAGTCCTGGACGAAGTAGACGTGCTTGTCCACAAAACGACGTGGCTTAAAGATGAGCCCGCCCCGTGAATCTCCCTGGCACGCTCCGTGGCTTCATGGCTGGGCTCTTTGTGGACTGTGCCGCAGAAGATGGGCTCGCTCAGCTCACGAGGTGTGCTGGGGTGCTCATCGCCCATGGTATACTGAGTGGGGGGGAGGCCCCAGGCACTCATGGTGTCTCCAAACACGTCGAGAATCTGGGCTTCTTCCTCGACTTTGATGCTGATGGGGAATGGATCTGGGAAAGCTGCGAGGGAACGCCACCCCGCGAGAGGATCTTCATCATCACCATCATCGCTTGGGGTTTGTTGCTGTTGCACAGGTTCTGGTTGTTTGCAAGGATACTTGCGCATGCGTTGAGACAGCCAATCTTCCCAATCATTGGCATGGAAGCCGCCGTAACCAAACTCAGAGGGATTTGAAGGGTTGATGGGGGGCAGCCCATTGAGCCCAGACATGGGAAAGTCGTCTTCTTCTGGCTCAGTTCTGATGATGCTGGGCCCAGGAGCAAAAGAAGCATCGTTATGTGGCGGCTCCCACGGGCACATCCCAGACATGGGGGAGTCTTCTTCTTCTGGCTCAGTTCTGATGATGCTGGGCCCGGGGGCAAAGAGAGCATCGGTATGTGACGGCTCCCAAGAGGACATCCCAGACATGGGAGAGTCTTCTACTGGCTCAGTTTTGATGACTATGGAGCCAGGGGCGAAATAAGCATTTGTATATGGCGGCTCCCAAGAGGACATCCCAGACATGGGAGAGTCTTCTTCTGGCTCAGTCTTGATGATGCGGTCACCGAGGCTCATGGATTCCATCTGTGCAAGGGCCTGCTGGGCGATGCTAGCGAGGTGGCCGGCATCGGGATAGCTCTTCATCTTTAAGTGGGCTGGCTTGTTGATGAGATGTGGTGATTGCTACCCGGTGTTTGTTTTGTACTGTGTAAGATAAGACTGGCCTACTGGGGCGTATTAGTACATGTCATGAGTTGAAGAACATGGTGAGTGAAGGGTACGATGACTCATGAGTGATCCATGACGAGTGAAGAACATAAGTTTGCGTAAGATAAAGTGTGATGGGCACACTTGAGGAACAAAATGACAGTGTGAAACTTAAAGATCGAAGAGATACGTGAGAGGTACATACCGGATATTGCCAATACACTTCAATGAGAAAGTAGTGTGTATATATTGAAGCTGTGCAGATGATGGCAGATGCAGAGCACTTCCAAGAAGTGTATATGTTTGTTCAGAAAAGAAGGAGTAGTTCAGGTTTCTGGTAGCTAAGTATGAGACAATGACATGTTAGTACATTCATGAGTCGAAGAACATGATTCGTGTAAGATGAAAGTTTCATGGGTGACATATGTTGATGAACAGGTTACAGGATGACTGCATAGAGGAACTAAGAGTATACGTGCAAGGTACATACCAGATATTACAAATACACCTCAAGGAGTAGTATGTATTATATATATTGAACTTTGAAGTTTTGCAGATGATGCAGAATATGGTTCAACGGTTGTTCAGAAAAGAAGAAGTAGTTCGGGTGTTTGGTTACTTGGTAGCTAAGTATGAGACATGTTAGTATATATCATGAGTTGAAGAACATGATTTGTGTAAGATGAAAGTGTTACGGGTGCCATACAATGAACAAGTCTACAAGATGACTGCAAAGAGGGACTAAGAGTATACGTGCAACGTACATACCAGATATTGCGAATACACCCCAAGGAGTAGTATTGTATGTATTGAACTTTGAAGTTTTGCAGATGATGCAGAATATGTTTTTCTCAGAAAAGAATAAGTACTTCAGAAAGCTCAGGTGTCTGGTTGCTATTGCTAAGTATGAGACACGTCGCATGTTAGTACATACTACATATCATGCGTTGATGAACATTGAACATGATGCAGGTGAGTTGACTGTTGAAAACACCACGAGTGAAGAATATGATGAGTGAAGAACATGATGGTTGAGTAACATGAATCCATCATGAGCATTGAGAAAGCATTACCGTGAAAAACCATGAATGAAGACGAAAGTGTGATGAGCACACAAGAGCTTAGAGGTAACAAAATGACCATGTGGAAGAACGAAGAGTATGCGTGAAAGGTACATACCAGATACTACCAGTACACCTCAATGAGTAAGTAGTGTGTGTTGTATATTGAAGCTGTGCAGATAATGCAGAGAAACGAAGTTGGCAGAGCCACGAAGTTGAAGATATTTGTTTTGTGCAGTAGAAGAAGGAGTTCAGGAATTAAGAGTCTGGTTGCCAAGTATCATGTGCAATAGATTATAGAGCAAGTCAGATTGAAGAAATAACCATGAGGAAAATCCCAAACTTGTTCACAGAAGGGGGGTGACATCCCCTTTTATATCTCTCTGGTATGACCAGAAGTTTCCATTACAAAAGCCACGGCATGAGCTAAGCCCACAGAAAACCTTCGACGATGGATCATGGTACAATAAAAAACAGTTTTCTCTGCACTACTGGACTATACGAAGATAGTGTCATATACGCCGTGACACGTTGTCAGTTGACAACTGGCTTGAGCCCGAGGACCGATGTGCCCCTGTGAGGATCCGGGAAGTAATGGACTGACTATACGACAAGTCGGATGTGTTGGCTCTGCATTGGCAAGAGAAGCATGTGAGGATGACGAGGGTTAGTGGAGAGAGGCTTTCCGTGGTTTACGTTAAGATTCGTTGAAACTTGGACTATTGTCGGAGCAAAGAAGCCGAGTCCCGACAGTTCTGGGCTTGGCTTGTGAGTCTTGTCCTTGTTGATTTTCTTTTGACATTCTACATAACGGTATCTTCTGCCAAGTCCAACACGAATCTAGAGACTAGAAGCAGAAAGGACAGGACGCAAGCGATTCATTCTTCCACTATAGAATGCGTGCACGTATGTGTGTGTGTGTGTGTGTGTGGGAAAATATAGCCCAAGAGGGGAGAATACAGGAAAGGTGGAACGGAAGAGAAAGAAAGAACAAGAAGGAATAAAAAAAGTCCAAGAATAATAAGAAATAAGATGAAGTTGAGCAAGTTTCAAGGTAGCGCCAAGTAGATACCCAGCGGAACTTGGAAGACGACGTACAAAGTCTGGGTACGAGAATAAAACTTTTCAGTACACGCACAGCTCAGGAATACAGTACATATCATCAACAAGATGCCGCCACCATGATGCACAGTGCCCTCCTTTTTTCAGTCAGATACACCTTCCTCATGGCTGATGTTGCAACACACCTCCCCCACTTGGCACTGCCCACCTGGACGCACCCAAGTTCCCCTTATACCTACGCATCTACACCATCCAAGTACCAGGTACCTAGACACTCTCTTCGTTTCCATCTCACGACTCTGACTGAAAGAAAAGGAGAAGAAGAGAACGAGAGAACAAGAAAAAATGACAGGCACACAAAGACACCCTCGCACCGCAGACGACTTGACTTACAAGAGCCTTCGCCTCGGCCTCAGCCTCAGCCTCTAGGCTCAATAGAAGCTTTCCGACTAAAAAAAACCCCATCGTCCATACGGCCCGCTTCCGAATCCCCTAACCCATCAGAGATGTAGGGTCCCAGCGGCGGCGGCCAGCAAACACTTACACGCCCGCCGTGGCTCGTGACCACACAAAAGATCAACCTGCGGTCCTGGCCTGACCTAGCCTACCTAGACCTTACGCGTTAGCCTCCCCGTCATACTACAATGTACATGTACATACTACACATGCCACTTGGGACTACATCGCACGCTCTGGCCTTGCTGGCTTTTCTACCTATGCAGCATGGTCGTTTCAGACCAGTTAGCCGCCCTCAGCAGGATTCAATGGAGTTCCTATGGAAAGTACGTATCAGAGTGTGTATTTCAGTGAAAGGGAGAGAAGGAAAGGCAGAGAGAGTGAGAGAGAGTGAGAGAGAGAGTGAGAGAGAGAGAGGAGGTTCTCAGAAATAAGAATAGAGAGCGAGGACGACAGCGAAAGCGAAAGCGAAAGCGAGAGCAAGAGCGAAAGCGAGAGCAACGTAAAATGACGCCTTCTATTCCTCACATTACTCCCGAAGCAAGGCTTCCTTCCATCTCTATGCCATTCCATGTAGTACATGTCCCCAAAAGCCACACGAGGAGTAGCACGTGAATAACATTGCCTTCACAAAACAAGTCCTTGCTCGCAATCAAAATTAAAACTTCTGTCCATTGGATTTTTAAATGTACTCGCCTCCTTGCCCTCGGCCCCTCACCCATCTCTGGTCTCGTCACGTCTATCTGTACTTATGACGAAACACGGCCCTCTCGCCTCACCAAACGCACTGGTGTGCCGCTTGGCGCACTCCTCTCTCCCACCCCACATGCATATATATCCCTTTGTCTTGCCAGTGTGCAATCGGCCCTATGCAGTCGAGTAACATGACGAGCACGCGTGCACGCACTATACGGCTAATGCGTAATAGCAGGTCCAAGTCGTCCATCTCTCAACGCATCGATCCATGCCTAAGCAGTGCAATTACTATTCCTCGTCTCATCTTCGTCTTCAACTCGGTGGGGTAGATTAGAGGAAATAATCGGGTGTGCCTAAGCGGTGTTAGTACTCATTTAGCCATTCGAGAGGGGTTTGAGACATACGCCTTGAAACCATGGGCTCTCCAGCTCTGGGGCATGGATCAAATTGAAGGCTGTTGTTTTTTCGTTAGCCAACCGTGCCATAGTTGCGAGAAGTAAGGAGAAACGTACAATGTGTATTTTAGGTGCTCGTCGATTTCCATAATCGCGGCTTGATTGCCACATCGGTAGCAGTAATTGGGCGCTAATCATGTTACGTTAGAAAACGGCTATTCCAACAGCACAGTCAAAGGACAACCCACCTGAGAAAATTGTCACCACATTGCGGTCTTGTGACCAGTTGTAGCCTTCCATGACAAGCTGATGGGCTCGGGCAATCAGTGTCAGCCCATTGTTATGGTTAAACGCTTCTGATATGTCCTGCCCAAATGTGTAGCCCGCACCACGGGGCGAGATTCCCCAGCCGCATCGGTCGTCTGGGTCCGACCACAAGAGATCGCACATGGGGCCTTCATGGGGCACCTCCTGAACTCGGTCCACGCCTCGAATGTTGTCCAGGGTGTCAATGCTGGGCGACAATCCACCGTGAAGACAGAAGATCTGGTTGTCGATGAGGGCCGTGAGCGGGAGGAAGTCGAAGATGTCGGTAAAGTATTTCCAGACATTTGCGTTTCCGTATTTTCGCAGGCACTCGTCGTAGAAGCCGTAGACCTGCGTAATTTGCCGAGACTCGTGGTTTCCTCGCAGGATCGTGATGCGCTGTGGGTATCGAATCTTGAGAGCAACAAGTAAGGTGACAGTCTCGACCGAGTAGTATCCTCTGTCAACGTAGTCACCTAAGCTATTGTCAGCGTCTGGAAAGACAATGAAGTTGACAGCAAGGAACAACCGCAAGGAACCAGACCAAGCTTCACCACATACCCATGAAAAGATAGTTTGTATCTGGATTAGGACCCCCAATCTTGAACAGCTCCATCAGGTCGTGAAACTGGCCGTGAATGTCACCACAGACTGTGACAGGGCATTTCTAGTTCGTTCCAGTCAGACGCGATTCCAGCTAAGCTTCCAATCTCGTGACAGTGCAACGAATCCGACTACATACCACGGGCTGCACATTCGACTCTTCTTGCAAGACTTCTCGGGCCTAGAGTGTTGCAAAGAGTAAAGTCAGTAAATCGAGAGTCGCGTGACCAATTGCAAAGCAACACCTCAGTGACAACAAGGAAACCTCCCCGAGACGAAAAGGCCCTGTCGCGCAGCCCAATTCCACATGCGACAACAATGCCAGCCATCAAAATGTTAAGCGCTCTGTAAGGAGCGGCCGCATACAGATAAGGAGGCAGAAAAGGGGAACACGCCCAAAAAAAAAGCCCTCATCAACAGCTATGCACCCTACCCGCGCATGCATATCCTCCCCAAACATTGCTCACCTTGTCGCAGAGTCTCTGAACATCAGCCTCGGCCAGTTGCTTGCAATTCATCAGACTCTCAATCCAGCCGTCCAGTGTGGGGATCGTAGTCGGTTCGAAGACCACAGGCGACACATCAGCCGGCGACCTGCCGACGTCCTCCATGTTCGTATCCATCCTGCGTCAAGAAAATAAAGGTATCTGTCCCGTGAGCGGGCAGCGCGGTTGGTCTTCGTGGGGAAGATAGGTGGCGGTTTGGTGAAGACAAAGAGACGCAAATGGAGAAGAAGGCTAGAGCCTAGGAGGAGATGACGTTTCGGTCACAGCTGGGCCGCAATGTGGGGCAAGGCGAGGCGGACAGATAACAGAACTTGCTGTGGGCGAGCCTGCGAGGGGCCGAAGGAAACTTGTAGGTTCGTCGAAAGAGAATTAGCAGAGCAGATGCGACAAGCTACGGGTGTTGTAACTTGTCAGGTCGTGATGGCTGCGGGGAGAGGGGAGATATTCGGCGACGTAGTTTTCGTGGGGTTGATGTCGCGAGAGTGGGTAGGGATGAGTGCAGAAAAAGGTGCGAGGGTTTTGGTTCCTCTGTTGATGGGCGATGGGCGATGGGAGTTCTACAGTTGTAACTTGTCAGTACCTACCTGCCCCTGGTCAGTGGTAAGTTGTAACTCTCAGTTGGATGATGGACCCGTCACCCAACAGAGGCGGTTAGGAACTTGACACTGGAGTCTGGAAGGCTCAACTGGAAGTGGGGTTCACTGGTCCTGAGCGCAAACAACATCGGCGCCGTTGCCTGCTTCTCAGCCTCAGGAGTCAGCCGTGATCATATTTTTACACATCATTGCTTAATAAAGGGGTAGTTACTGAGCAGCTGAGGGGCCAGTAGCCAATGCCATTCTTTTGTGCAACAACTGACTGTTGTTCTACATACTCATTCCTGGCCTCCATTCGCTGTCCAGTGTCGGGTCGAGCTTCATTCTAGTTCAGAACTTCAGACTCTCGAGTCTCGCTTGTCACTATTATTAGTGTCATCTCCTAGCTACCTACCTATGTATCTCCGATGTAGCTGCCACGCAACCGCCTATGTACTATCTCTCATTACGCTCATTTCGCTTCATCATCAAAACATCGACATTATTTCACAACACATGCTTGGTCCATCGTCCACCAGCTACGCCAACCCTAACCCGACCGGGGACATCACCGAGGCGAAATCCCCAGGCCTCTCTGCTGGCCGTCCCATATTCTTGCCCACCAGATTCTTAAAGTCCAGCCCAACCTCAGATAGCTTCATTGCATGTTCTTTGGCCCTCTCCATGCACTGCGTCCAAACCGGCCCGCCTCTCTCCGTGCTGCTCAGCTGCCTGGACAGTATCGTGTTGAACGCCTCCACCTGCTCTTTCGCCCACTTGACGCAGGCACTCATCATTGGAGGGGGGAAGCAAATCTGAAACGTCTGCACAGTGTTGTGAATAATGGTAAAATATACAAACGATAGCTGCCAGATATAGAGGTGCAAATCTCCTTGAAAGATGCATTGTCTTTGTGTCGCGTTAGTACCAAGGTCGCCTGAAAGAGGGATACCGATGTAGATAAAACTGTGCTTACCTGGCTCTCTTGAGAATGATTTCGGTCCGGGCAGCGAGGTACGCCTCCCGAGCTCTGTCCTCAAAACCTAGTCTGGACAGCCAGCCGACCGTGTCTTTGCACTTGGACTGTGCATTGTGCGTAGACTCTAATTCGCGAATGATGATGCCAGCGAGTCTAGCGGCTCGCTCTTCCACTTTGAAATTGATAAAGTCTTGCGCCACCACGTTGCTTCGTAATCCCCGCGCGAGGGCCTTGAGCTCTTCCACTCGAGCCACCGCAGGCTCAAATTGCTGAAGCGCAATATCAATGTCAAGCTCATCCATCTGACTCTCCACCCATCGAAGGTTCTGTTGCTTGCCATCGACATCGATGAGCATGTCCTTGATGTCAGACAGCGTTTCCAGAAGCTCCGTCTTCTGCAACAGACCCGGGTCTCGCGACGCAAAGTAGTTGATCGTCTCTCTGGCCTTGTTATTTGCCTCCATTTCCGACTGCAAACCCTTGCGTAGCTCCTCGACCGCCTTCCGCACGTTGAGCAGGAGGCTCTTCTTCTCGTCGGCCTCCTGCTTCTCAGTTCGATAGATGAATGACTCTTGCCCACCGCCTCGAATCATGATAGCGTCTGCCAACTTGTTTCTGCCCCCTGAGGACTCGGACGTGCCAGGCATGTCTACCACTTCGACATCAAGAAGCGACCAGCATCGATCGGCAACCAATTTGACCATGGGTCCACGAGCATCGGCTGGCGCATCCACCTTGCGCTTCTTTCTAGACGCAATAAGAAGGTGATCATTCAACAAGAAGATCTGCATCGCCCGTCGAGACTTGTACGTAGCATTGTCCAGCTCGACCCAAGGCCCGGCATTTTGCACAACATGACGCCCAGCAGCGTTGGGGAGAAACTTTTGCGACCCCTCCACGTTCTTGTACAAGGCTTGCATCTGCGAATTCCACAACGCGCTTCTATCGGCCACAGAGCTTCGCTTGTCTCGCTTGCTTAAGCCGGGTGGGATTCCGCCCGGGATGGTGGCTGGCTGATCATTCTTCATCGAGGCAGCCCGAAGGGCAGTTGTGTTTGTCTTGAGTTCGGCCATGAGATTGCGCAGTGCCCTCATTTCGCCCTTGAGCTTCTCGGCTTCTTTACTAATTTTGATGAACTGGGCTCGATTCTGCAGAATATTCTGCTGTAGATCGGTATTCGCACGATCCTGGAGCTTGCGAAGCGAGCCTTCAAATTCTCGAATTTGGTCGTCCGTTGCATCTCCTAGCACCGTCGACACGTACTGATCTGGAACAAGATGGGGGTCACGCAGTGCCTTGATATCAATCACTGGAGCTGCTCCAGCTCGAGAGGGCGGCGGCCTCTGCTGCTGGTCTTGGTTCGCGTACTGGCCTATAGATGGCATCATAGGGACAGGGGGAGCAGTCGGATCGAAGTCTGTAGGCAGGTTGTTGAAACGCGTAGAGTAGCGTTGTTTTACTAGATCAGAAGTCTTCACACCATCAGCTAAACAGTGCCTTGACAACCATTTGAAGTCCATAGTCCATTAGAATTAAGGACAGAAGCAGGCCGTACCTTTCCGCCCGCCAAAGGGGGAGGCCGAAGTCTGGGTCTTGGAACAGACTCCGGCACGAGAGACGGAGCACCCGCAAGCGAAGCATCACTGGGCATAGGACCAGATATTTGTTTCGGCGCGCTGATGACCGGACGAGCGGGCCTGCGCTTCTTCCCGCTGCGAAGCGAGATCTTGCTCCGTTCCTCGGACATGGTGGGCTGTCCGATGAAGAACGTTGTCAGATTTCCTGGTTGCGAGTGTGTTTGTCCTTGTCTGTCCTTGTCCGATGCCTGTCTGCTCGATTCAGCTTTCCGCGGCAAGAGAATATCGACGAGAGTTGTTCGTGACTTTTAGGGAGATGCAGTGGGAGGTGGTGGTGTAAGAGGAGGAGTTGCTTCAGCCAAGCTCGCGAGTCGCTACCCAACCCCGTTTTCCCAAGTCCAACGTACCTCTGTACCTAGGTACCTAGCAGCTCCCGCGAGATCAATGTTCCCGGTTCCGACCGGCGACAAGTTACAAGTCTTACAACAGCTTTCTGTATGTATATGGGGTGGTAAGTGGGGTATCGGCCAATACTTGATGCCGTCAAAAAAAACCTGGCGCCGGCGTCTGGGGGGGGGGGGGGGGGGGGGC
>SRQH01000144.1:0-48466 GCA_018360345.1 Claviceps sp. LM84 group G4 | reverse complement strand
CCCCCCCCCCCCCCCCCCCCCCCCCCCCCCCCCCCCCCCCCCCCCCCCCCCCCCCCCCCCCCCCCCCCCCCCCCCCCCCCCCCCCCCCCCCCCCCAAAGCAAAGGACAATGCAACAGTAAGAAGAAGACAACAAACAACAGAAAGAAAACTGCAGTCTCTCCAGATTCCCACATACCTCGCTTCTCGCGCATGCTCCAACATCCAATTCGTATCATTCACATTCACCTTCCTCTTCTTATACTCCTGCTTCCCACTCACCACCGGCGCCGTCGGCACATTCATATGATACACCGCACTCGCGCCATGCCACGCCACATACTGGTTCTTATTATACGGCTGCCCTGGCACAAACCGGTCCTCCGGATCCGCCAACTGGCCCTCCACCACGACACCTTCCTCTCTCAACTGCCGCGCATTGAAATCATCCACAATACGCTTCCCCCCCACGACGATCCGCGCGCCGAATTCTCGAAAGACTGACCGTGCCGTAACCACACCAATAGACCGCCCCTTGTACGAATGCGGGATTATGTCCCGCTCAATCATGTCGCGCTTCTCCTCGTCGTCGACAATAATCTTGTGCAGCTTGCGGTGCTTCGTAAAGAAGAGGTAGCTGTCCCGGAAACCAACGCAGCGAGCCGGTTCCGTGGACAGCATGTACAGCCGGTCCCCGCGTCCGCGCACAGTGAAAGTCCGGCAGCGGTATTCGCGACCCCCCGCCAGGTTACCAAACTTGTCGACCTTGGTCTGGCCCTCTGGGTCTTCGGGCAGCACGCATTCATCATCAATGATTTCAGCAATGGTGCCTTCCGCGTCAATGACTTGTTCTGCCTTGGGTGCCGCGGGACCGCCTTTGCGACCGCCGCGACCGCGCCATCCGCCTCGGCCGCGACGTCTCGGGGTATCTTCCGACACAACGACCATGGGGTCCCAGTCTGCGGGTTTGTTTTTTGGTGGTCGGCCGAGTCGCTTTCTTCGGAGGACCGGTTGTGTCTGTGGGCTGGACTCTTTGGTCGAGCTTTTGTCTTTGGCTGCGGCAGCGTCTGTCTGTTCTTCGTCCTCGTGCTCCTCGTCCTCTTCTTCGCCACCGTCTTCTCCATCGTCTCTCTCCTCTGCTTCTTCTCCGTCTTCGTCTACAGCGTCCTCCTTGTCCTCGTCGTCGTCGTCGACGGCCCTAGTCTCTTCCTGCTCAGCATCGTCTTCGCGCGCCGCTGGCTCTTCGGGCTCAGGTGCATCGGGCATAGGCTCATCTTGGTCCTCGGCATACGCTCTCGAGGCACTCTCTGTAGCGTCGGAGGTACGAGTTAGCTTCAATCGGATCCTTTTTCGCGGGGCCATGGTGGGTGTGCGGGTAGTTGTGTCGATGTCGCGGTGTATTGCACAGCAACGAATAACCTTCCCCCCCCCCCTCAAGAAAAAAAAAACCGGGACGAGAACACAACGAAAGCCAGAAGAAAACAAGACAAGGACAAGTAAGTGTCAAGCAGAAGCTTGTTAGAATGCACTGGCGGTGTTTGTGGTCGAGAAAACAGAATGGGCGCAAAAAGCATGGGCGTGCGAAAGCAATAGGTTAAACGCGGCAGAAACGAGCCAAAGCAAAAAAAAAAGTGACCATCCCATACGTACCCAGGGCCGCTGATGCTTTCCTAGCTGCGGCGCGACTAGACCTTCGCCCCATGCTCGAAGGAAAGCCCTTCACAGACCAGGGCTGTCGGTGCGACGCGTAGAAACTGCACAGAAGGGTCACAGAGATCACGGAGATGGCAGAAGGTAAGAATATTCGGCAGGTGATGATCAAGAAGGCAGACTTCGGAATACAGACGCCCTCTTATTGCCTCCCTCTGTCGCTCTGTCTTGCTGCCCGCCCTCGACTCGACCGGTTGGGACGCGTCTTGGCCGCATCCGTCTTCATCTGATTGGTCCTTGGGCCAAGCCTCAGCCCACACTTGCGTCTTTGTGCCTCAACCGCGCATTGATGAGACGGCAGAGCATCACGTGCCGTCCCGTCCGTCCGTCTCTGTCATGAATTCATGATTCTATCCGTCCTTAAAACTGCGCCAAATTCCGGTTTTAAGCACAAGGTTGGCTTCGGGTAATGTTCAATGGCCTCGGCCTCTATAGTCATCGTAATTCCAACTGCTTCTATACTTTCATAGCATACCGGGCATCAAGCCCCTTCACTACTACAAATGCAGAACCCATGTCAGAAAGCTCCTAAGCCCCTCTCCCTGTACCTTGGTCCTTGCCCTCCTCCCAAACCAATGCCATTTCCAGAATTCACCCTCCCTCTCTCTATGCATGCACATCATCTTGTATTTTCTTCGTTTATTTCGTTTTGCTTCATCCCGCCTTCTCATACTTCCCTCTTTCACCTACGTACCTTTTCTCCTTCTTTCCCCCTATCTCTTCCTCTTCTCTCTCCTATTTCTCTTTTTTCCCTCACTCCTCACTACCGCTGCTCTCCTTACACAACCACGCCTCTTACAACGTATCCCACCCCCCATTATTAATCTCAGACTCCAACTTCCGGCTAATCACACTAGGAACCCCATGGTTCAGCACCGTATTACGAATCATGAGATCGTACCGCTTCTGGTTAAGGAAGAGTTGTCTCCCATGGCGGAGCTGAGGGTCCGTCTCGCCGTACTTGTCCGTGTACGGTGCCGGGGCGTATGATCCAGACTGACGGAAGAGGTACACGGTAGAGCATTTGCGCACGTTCAAGTACACGCCAATGTTTTGTTGGCACCTGTATTTCAATGTCAGCAATCGTCTAAAGTCGTAGAGTTATCGAGAAATAGAATCAGAAAGAGGCATTATTCTTTTGGAATCAAAGGTTTCGTCCTCTCTGTCTTGCCATAAAAGAACTTCTTCTTTCTTTTTCGTGTCAAGGAAAAGAACAGGCCTCGCCTGGATATCACTTACTTGCGCATATGCTGCTGTGCACCTCCAATCTTACTTCCATCCTGCCCCCCAACATCCCTCTTCTGACAACACGTGCTCTGACTGCACAGAATCTCCCCGCAGAACAAGCAAATGACCGGATCTGTCAGATCCTGACCCGTCGTTGGACACTTCCTCCTTGTTGTCTCCTCAATAAGGCTATCATATGTCTTTGGCAAGCCAATCAGCTCAAAAATACCCGGATGGCTGACCAAAGCGGATCGATTCAAGTCGCCATGTCCTCGTGGCCACATGACCTGATGTTTGATCCATCCCGTCACAAGAGCACGAGTCTGAATTCCCGGCCAGCCACATGTCGTAGACGCCTCCGTCACGGCGGCACACATTTCATCAAAGGTCGGCAAGCGGAGCACCTCCGTCAACCTATCCAGCTCGTCTGCATCGGCGGAGGTGGAGGTATGGCTTCGAGTAGGCGAAGAAGAAGAAACGTGGCTGTGGAATTTGACACCATAGCGGACGTACATGAACACGACGCTCTTGCGCAGAAACGTGAGCGCGTATTTCGTCACGAAGCTGTACCAGCCCTCCAAGGTATCCACGCCGGGCTGCTGGAAACCTTTGTGTTCCGGATACTGGTCGGGAACCTGCGTCGCGTTGGCGGCCTCAAATTCCATGGCCGTCTGCGTGATGCCAAGCGCAAGCTGGGCAAAGTTTGCCATGGCCGGATTCTGGGTTTGTCTGGCAGCGAGGCCGTTGATCCACATACCCAAAGGCATGTTTCGCCCCATGTGATATACAATCTTGACAATCTCGGCAAGATAACATAATCGGAGAATGTGGGCAATGTCTGCCTTTTGCTCATGTACGAGCCCGTAGGTGCATTCCACCAAAAAGGAAAACGCGTCCTGGCTCAACAGAGGCGGATATACATCCAGCGGTCGTAGTGGTCTTCTATTGTATGGCAAAGACGCAAAATAGGCCTCCAGATAGCGGGCAATAAAAAGCTGGCAATGCTGCCTCTCGCTATCGCTGCGAAACTCGGACGTCATAGTGTTCTCCGAAGGGTCAGAGAAACGGGCGCCCAGAGATATGTAGGAAGATACCGTCTCGCACAAGATACGCAGGTGCGTGAGTACTTGATCCGGAATCTTGGCCAGCAGTGTCTTACCCGGCAAGGTCTCGACTCCTCGCTGCTGGATCTCCACAGACGCAATCGTAAACCCAACCGCCTGAATCAGGGTGTCGCTTGCACAAAGATCATCGCCCCCGCTGAGATTCGGATCAAGCGGGTGTCCGGTATGTAGCCCGTTCAACCGCAACGTATCTCTGAGGCGTCGGTACGCTGTGAGCAGATCGTAAAGAATTCGAGTCCTAGCCAGCTTCTCCGCCGCGGATGGCTGAGAGGCGTCGGCCTCTGCGCCAGCCGCGTCCTCCGCACCAGCTGTTCCCTCGGCCCCAGCAGCATCATCCGCACCAGCAGCATCATTCGCGCCAACAGTATCATCTGCGCCGGCAGCATCCTCCGCACCGACAGCGGCAGCATCATCCGCACCGACAGCGGCAGCATCATCCGCACCGACAGCGGCAGCATCCTCCGCACCGACAGCGGCAGCATCCTCCGCACCGGCAGCGGCAGCGGCAGCACCCTCTGCACCAGCATTTTCCTCTCCTTCCTCCCTGTCCCAATCCTCGTCGCTATCGAGGTCCGGCGGATCCGTAAGAAGAGAATCAAGCAAGCTCCCCGGCAAGCTGGGCGTGACAAGGAGAGGCAGTCCAGGATCATCAGATTCACGGCCCTTGTGCCTGGGGCCGCCGCACTTTGGCTGCATCTGTCGTGTCAAAAACTCCTCAAGTGAGCTCTGTGGCTGAAGATGACCAGGATATGATTCTTCAAGACCCTTCCAAATGATGGGCAGAAACGCATTGCCGAGCGCTTTACACAAGGGGCAGACAAATTCATTGCGACGTGTTTCTTCCGGGTGGTGCCGCGCAATCTGATGAGTGTGTCGGCGTCTCGTGGCCTCGCAGTACGTTGTGAAGCACGAAAAGTGCATCATGTGGCCACAGCTGCTCGCTACCGGGCCAGGCCTGGAGCAATTGGCCTTGAACCCCCTGCCGAGAGTCTGTCGTTCGTCCAGGAATATCTCGCCCTTTGCGTTGAGCTTCTCCACCATTTTTCGATTCTCGTGAGCGATGCCAAATGGTCGAATATCGTCCGCAGATCGGTCAAGACTGCACGGTGTCTGTGAGGCCTCTCTGACCAAGTCAGGATCTTGAAAGTCGGTTTGCCGGAGAATGCGGCTCTCGCTCAAAAGGGCAAATGTGCCATATAGCCTCTTTTCGTCTGCCTCTTCCTGGCACAATATGCATGTCCCCTGGGGATACTTCCAATTGTGTTTTCGATCCTCGGACTCGTCGTCCATGTCCTCATCATCTTCGTCCATGTCGGATCCCCAATTCATGCCGCCCTGCGTCTCAAGGAAGCTCTTCTGCTGTTGCTGGAACTGTGCCATGACTTTCGCCTGGCGGGTCAAGGCAGCCTTCTTCCTTAATTCGCGCTCCTCTTGTGCCGATGTGTTGGCACCAGTAGCAGTGTCAACGCGATCTACGGCAAGTCCAAGATCATGCATGGAGCCCTCGAATGTGCGAGGGCGTTTCTGCTTCAGCCGGCTCAGTACCAGGGCAATCTTTGGGCGCGCCGATTTGAATTCTTCCTTGGCCGACAGCATGATCAACAGTGATACGATGGTGCGCGAATCTTTGGCCTCTGCCAAGAAGTTGCCTCGCGCAAGGCTCGTGAGGGCTAAATGAACAAAGGATTTCGGGGGATTGGCCTCAGATGAATCCTGCTCGTGGCTTTCGTCCACAACAATGCCAATGAGAATCAAATGCAATACCACCTGAAGGAAAGTCTCCAGCCGCGTGAGAGGTACCGACGGCGTAAACTTTTCGGCAACAAGAGGATACAGCAGAGAGTAGAAGACGATTTGTGAGAACATGCCGGTTCCGGTCATTTGTCCCAGATTTTCGAAAAGACCTGAGGGGATGGGTCGGAGTTTAGGTTCGTAGACAATCTCCTCGACCGACTTTCCAGTCTTCTTGGCCATCTTCTTCCGGTACGCCAACTCGGATTCCTCGCGCTGGTTCTTGCTGTAATGTGCGATATAAGGGTCGATTTCTTCGATAAACTCTGGCCGAAGCTCAAAAGTGCCCACGTCGGAAACACCCTCGGGTGGCTTGAAAGTCGCCAGTTCCTCTAGCACGCGATGGAAGTCCTCCTGCTCTTGATACCGTTCTGGTAGTTTGTTGCATATTTCGCTGAAAGACAGAGGCTTGAAGCACAAGACGTGCGTGATATCGCGTCGCATGGCTAGCTTGCGGTAGTTTGGCTCATCCTCGGGGGCAATGAGCGACGTTCGGTCACTCAGCAGAATAATGAGCAGATGAATCATGTCCTCGACAACGTCCAGGTGTTGAGCATCATCCTGTGCTTCAGACTTGAGCTCAAACAAGCCTTTGACCCATCCGCTCTGTCCAAAACGATCGACAATGGAGGCGAGCACACGACTTGGGTTGCACACAACCAAGGCGGTTTGCAAAAGAAAGATATCCCGGTGATGGGAGACGTCTCGTTGGCCGACGCCTCGGTAGGTGCTCGCTTGATGCCGCAGGCTGATGCCGTTTCTTACCCACATATTGGCCTTGATCTGGGCCAACCAAGCACAGACGCGCAGGGGAAAGTCAAAGACAGCCATGAGATAATCTTCAGCACTGTAGTCGTTCCGCGGAATCTGGGGACGCCCCATCAATCGCGGGCTTGACCGAAGCTCCTGGGCAGTGAAGCTCATCAATGTTCGAATACTAGATGCGGGGAGCGAGCGTCCACATTCTATGAGCCAGGATAGTGTGTAGTGGAGGGCATGATGGAAACTGATGGCATCCTTCTCCACCACGAATTTGACCACCTTGAAGGAAACATTGCCTCCTTCAAATTCAAAGTCGGATAAGGACCCGAACGTGATCTCTTCCTTGACTTCAACATGCTTGAAACGATGACATTCTGCGCCAATCGAATAGGTAATCGCCGTCTTTGCGGCAAAGCGAATGGCTCGCTGGAGGTAGTGAATCTCGTCGGGAGGACAGTCGCGGAAAGCCTCAGCCAGAAATCTGGCTTGTAGATTGATCTGCCTTGTGACCAGAGAAGCAGTGATCCACGAGTCTGCTTCATATTCCACGTGCTCGACTACCGCTCGCACATTAGGCCCAATGCATTGATGAAGTTTGACCAGATCCAGAAATTGCATCAGATACCTCGGCTCCGACCTCACCCGTTCTTGAACGTGGGGCGAGCTGAAGAGGTACTTCAGATCTTGGTAAAAGTGGTACATGCGACGGTTGGTGACAGAACCACTTTCGAAAGCAAGAACCGCATCTGGGGATACATCCCATGGGTGGCCAACTTGTCTCGTCGTCAGGAATGTGTACAATATGGCAAGCAAGCTGCTCAGGAAGTTGCCGCGCTCGACAACTTCCGCAGTAATAGAAGACGTAGTCAACATTTGCAGTGAAAGATTGATGATGGAGTGGTCTGGCTCTCTGTCACCAACAAGGTACAGCTGAGCTAGAATCGTGTAGAGACTGGCAAATCTCAGAGCCAAAACACGCTTGAATTCGGGTATCGACACAACAGTGGAAATGTATAGGGAGCGAAGGTCGTTTCTCGCCTTTTTCCACATGCGTAGGTCGAAGAGCAGGAGCCAGTCCAGACGCACACGTTGAAACACATCCTCTGCAGATGGCACGTTGTCTCGCTGAGTGTACATCTGCGGTGTTTCGATCCAGTATCTTGCGGGCTGTGGCGCAACCTTTTCCGTCTTGCCGGGAGTCTTGGGCACATCAATGTTCGCTTTGGGATACATGGTCGGGACAATCAGGGGCTCTGCCGCGTCGGAATCTGACGGAGTGCCGTCTCGCTGTCGAGGCGCAGCGACAGTGGCCGGCGCCTGGGCCGTCGCTGGTGGCGGGGGAGGAGGCGGATATCCTGCCATGGTAGCTTCATCTTCTTCCAGAGCTTGGCCTGATTGCGACCAGTTCATACCCAGGTCGCCAACATCTCCTCTAGCATCCACCATCATAACGTCCTCGTCCTCGTCCTCTTCGTCACCCCCTGCTACAGAACTTGTCGGCGAGTGGTTGTCTTCATCGTCATCTCCCATTTCAACGTCTTCATCTTCGTCTTCGCCTTCACCATCGCCTTCCCCGCCTTCATCTCCATTTTCGTTCTGGTTGCCCTGCGCGTCGATATCGAATTCTAGTTCACCTCCCGCGCCAGCAGCAGCCTGCAGTGCCATGATGAAGCGAACCCCATGCAACCTAGTCTGGGATTCCTGGGCTTGATCGTCCTCATCCTGGTCGTCGATTAAACCAGAGGTCTGAGAGGCGGTACTACCTTGGCGCCAGGGTTTCATTGACTCGTCGCAGACTAATCTTCTAAGAATGTGATTGTCATGGCCAACGGAGCAGCCGGAGATATCACCTAGCCATTCAACGAGCGTGCCGCACATTTGCTCACGGAAAGTATCTCGGGTTGATCTGATCGTGACGGTGACTCGAATCGCCTCCAGTATTCCCGCCATGCCAAGCAGAGCGTCAATATCAGAATTGCAACTGAGAATGCTCCGCCCTATATCATTTACTTCCCACGCATCACGCGTAGCCATGCTACGAGTTTTCTGGCATGCTCGAGCAACCTGGTCTTGCACCTCCTGGATGGTATGTTTCTCGTCGTTCCATAAGACCAGAGCAAACTCAGTGCAGGGCTCTGTGGTTGGGCCGTAGTACTTGCACAATAAACGTGACTGCTCCTCATCCTTTAGTATCGTTTCCTTTGTTTTAGGCTGCCTGAGCTGTTCAGGGGAGCAAGAAATCACGTCGCAAAGATAGTCAAAAACGCGACCTATCGTCATGCGGAGGCTCTTGACCAGGTCGTCCGGCAGGGCATCCGCCTCTCTCCCTTTGCCTTTTTCTGGTCCCGTCTGCATGTCAGAATGTATTGTACAGAATAGCGGTTTGTTCCAGGCTTCGGCGTCGCCACAGTCGCAACATCCGCTATTGCCGACAGAGATCTGGATACGAAGAATGTGGCCAGCGTGATCTGTCGAGTCAAAACATCGGCTGCATAGACAGCATGCCTCGTCTGTTCCACATGTTCGGCACATGTAGAATGCCTCTCCTGGCTTGAATATGTGTCCGCATCGTTTGCCGCGAGCAGCTTCCGTGTACTCGGCACCTTCGACCGCCCCTTGAGCATCACTGAGTTTCAGGCTTTTGTTGAGTTTACCATCGGGGAACAGAAGTCGCATATAGTTTTCGTTGCCACCGGCTAGAGACCAGAACAAGCTTCGCAGAAGCTCTTGAGCAGCCTCTTCACTGTAGTGATAGCCAAAATGAGCAGGCAGGTCTGCCAAGAACTGGCAGAGCTGCTGCTCCTGTGTTGACATGGCCATCTCCATGCTCATGGCTGTTGCATTCCTATCGGAGCGTACTCGATCGATTGAATCGGGGTTAACCGTCTCCTCGCCAGGGCGGGGCAGGCGGGGATCAGCTCAGTCGGACGGTTTGCTGTCAATTTGCTGACAAGAATGACGGCCATGGACGCGTCGAGGAAGCGGAGCTCTGTGATGACACAGCAAATACCGAAGGACGGAAGGTGGGCAGCTATGGATGAGCGATGAGCGATGATCGATGATGGATCACTTGATAAGCATCGGCCTTTGGCGGAAGAGCGAGGTTTGCAGCACCACAGCGTTTAGTGGTTGGTTGTTCACTTACAAATCAAGCCAAGACGCCGTAAACGGTGAGTTGATCTGGTCTGGGGGGTCTGGAGATATGTATGGGACTGGAAACAACAACTGCACCAGAAGTTTTGGGCCCCTCCGCCCCTCGCCTTTCTTTGGGTGAAGACAACTTGCGCTCGAGCGCTGCGGCAGAGCAAAGCGTCTCAGTGCCACCACTGCCCGCAGATGCAGCCCCTGTCGCAGTCCATGCGGCAATATAAGGCAGCTTCGACGGCGCGTAAACGCTGTTGGCCCGCTGCCGTACAGTTTTTGAGGCACACATGCATGGTAGGCGTGGAAACGTTCATAAAGAGGGAAATCACGTCTCACATTTTGGGGCAATCGTCCCCTCACGCGAGGGAACGACTGGCAGAAAAGGGCGCTAACGGGCAGTGGGCACGGCGGTACGCCCACAGCCTCAGGTGATGCGCATCATGTTGATGTGCGCGGAAATGGCTTCCATTCTTTGATGCATAATACAAGTCTAAGGACAACTAAGAGCGCAATTCCCTTTGCGCTTCTAGACACCTAAATGCAGATTCCAACGCTTACTCCTCGTCCTCCTCGCCATCCTTTATGTACTTGCTTCGGATGTCCTTCCATTGTCGCTACACGAGTAGTTAGTATAGCCATAATAAGCATGCTATAGCAAGGGGTGACAAAAGACGCAGAAATAGAAGAATAAACAACGAAGACAAGAAGACAAAGAGAACAAAAGAGAAAAGGCAAAGACTCACGCCGCGGTTGTTATGGTCCCACCACTTGTTGATGCCATTGTTGAAGCCACTGGGATGACGGTCAGTCGGTCAGGCCTTTGAAACTGCTGCTGCAGCTAGGAATCCATACACTTCAAATGCAAAGCCAGCACCGAAGACAGCCACCAGCATGGTGTAGTTCTTGCGGAAAATTGTGCTACATTCCCTTATTAATATCCGTGGACATGGTTCGCGCTCAGTCGGTCGGCTTTCGTCTAGGTACTTGCCTGTAGAGGGAGTTGACGAGTGACTGTCGAATGGATTAGTGTTCGCGTTCTGCCTCTATCGCACGCCGTTGTTGTGAGGGCTCACCATTGTGACTGATTGGTGACGTAGCACTTCCAAAGACAGTATCGAGGGGGGGCAATTGGCCGTGAAGTGGTCGTCGGTCGAGTTCGATCGATGGTATGGAGGAATGGCTCGAACAGGAGCCGTGGAAATTCGCGATGGGTTGAGGCACCCTTTGCGTGCGCCTTGATTGGTTGTGACGGCTTTATGCTGCTCCACCTAGCCCGAGCCCGGGAAAGCAAAGTACATCGGTACATACATACATAGGTACATACATAGCATACACAGGTACCTACATACATACAGTCTACAGGTATGTAGGTACTATGTATGTATGTATGGGCAAACCCGCTGTCGTGTGGTCGTTTGGAATTGGAGAGTCAAGTCTGAAAGACATCTTCTCTAACATATTGGAGTACGCCGAGGCCATCTTGACCGCAAACCGGCCATCATCATGTGCAATGAGTCGCTGAGTCGAGTCGGTGACCGGCCAGGTCCCCTTTTGTCTATGTACTTGCCTACCTGCAGGTAACTCGGTGACTAGGTGCTAATAAACAGGAGCACCCAAAATGCACAACAGCACTTCAAATGGTACCACGCAGACATTGCAGCCTGTAATGAATCGGCCTTGTGTGATCAGGCCGGAAATAAGCTTCTATACACAAGCTCTCTCCGATCAAGGCGTCAGAGGTACCTAGCAAGATTGATGAATTGTCGGCATTGAAAGTAGGGGTGGTCCCAATGTGGCACGGTGTACTCTGTACATGCATGTACTTTGCCATGTGTCAGTGACCAACTGACAAAAAGTGTGTGTGTGCCGTCGTCGTACAATTCACACTATGTCGAAGACAAACCAGCTTGCGCCCCACGCCCCAAGTGCCGTGAGAATTCCTCCAGCATCCACGGCTTGAAGCGCAGTCAGGTGTGCTTTCCGATCCTGCAATCTACATCGGCATCGACTTACCGTCTCGTACCTGTCTCCCTTCTTCACTTACGACAATCCCCCATAAAGGACGGTTGGCTCCGCACACGCCCGCGGATAGTCGTCCAAGATGCCCTCTGAGGTCACAAATGCAGGCATCATCACGGACCAAGGCAGCGGCCAGCGTCAAATACCCGAATCTCTGCGCCCCGACGGAAGTACTCGCAAAGCCATCAAAATCCGCCCCGGATATCGCCCACCTGAAGATGTCGAGGTGTACAAGAACCGGACCGCTGAATCGTTCCGCGAGCGAGGCCGAAGAATCGGTATTCCAGGAGCCGCGGGTCTGAAGGAAAAAGCCTCCGATCAGGTCTCTTCTGCCGCCAGCAATAAGAATGCCAAGCGAAGAGAGGCTCGCAAGAAAGCAAAGGCCACGGAAGACACCCAAGCCCCGGACGCTAGCAAGCAAGCACCTGCCGAGCCGATCCCATCCGAAGAAGTCGACCCCGAAATTGAGCGTGAGAAGAAGGCCCGAAATCTGAAAAAGAAGTTGAAGCAGGCTAGAGAACTGAAGAGCAAGAATGACGATGGAAAAGCACTTCTGCCGGAGCAGTTTGCCAAGGTCATCAAGATCAACGAGCTTGTTCGCGAGCTTGAAAAGCTCGGCTTCGACGCCGAAGGAGAGCGTAAGCCTGAGTATTCTTCCGAAGACCCACCGAAAACCACGGCCGATGCCAAAGAGTGAAAGGAAGTCCGAAACCCGTAGTGGACTCAAGACATGTTGCTGTATCATGTATGATGACGACACGTATGTATGTGGAGACGACCTTGAATGAAGCCGAGTCAATCTATCGGCCTGGGACTTACCACGGCCACGTAATACATTTCGAGCTATTGAATTGCAGCTGCAAGACGAACCATGTTAATGCAGAAGGGGTAATCGAAGGGGATACATACATAGGTGTAGCATCGAATCGCTCACAACATAACGGGTCCGGAAAGGCACCCCGAACAATAAAGAGGTGAAACGAAATAATCATAGCTAACGCACGTCGCAAACTGCGGCCGGATGTGTGACAGACACCGCTACAAGGTTCAGGAAAGGCGAAACATGCTCGCCGCCTCAATCCGCAGACGCAGGGAACTGGCAGCCATCATGACTGCACACAATGGGGGGTTTTTTTTTTCATTTGATAATATTGAGCTATAGATACCTAATTTCAACACATCATTTGATCATGACATCTAAAAAGAGATAATGTTGTACAGAGTGAGAACAACGAGGGATGAAAATGGCGCAGGGTAGGCCGTCGTCGCATGCCAGGTACCTTTGCTGAGCAGGAGCTTCACGAGGCCGACTTTCTGCCGATGGGTGGAGGTCGGTCGCATTGGGCCATCAAGGCTCCAGGTGCCGCGTGCGTGAGGTAGGTAAGCTCTCTGGGAGTCTGCATTGACGCACTTCGTCGTGACAGTTGGAGCGAACAACCTACCTGCACTCAATCCTCGTCAACGGTCCTGCTGTCGTTCCATAGACACTCCTGCTGGGATCGCGAACACAGCTACAACAGCCACTTCTGACGATACAAAGCATCTTCCCACCACGCCCTTCGTCGACCACCGCAAACATGACGCCAGAGGAAGAGCGCCGGTCCGCCCTCGACTCCTACCGAGCGAAGCTGATCGAGTCTCGGGAATGGGAGGCAAAACTCAAGAATCTGCGGCTAGAGATCAAAGATTTACAAAAGGAGTTTGACAAATCTGAGGACAACATTAAAGCGCTGCAAAGTGTGGGACAAATCATTGGCGACGTTTTGAAGCAACTGGATGATGAGAGATGTATGGTGTTGCACCCCCCATTGCCGGCCGAGGAGCAGAAGTTCATCTGCCGCTATTGTAGCGTGATGCTGTGTTGCAGTGCTTCTTTGCTGACACGTTTATTCAAAACACGATAGTCATTGTCAAAGCCTCATCAGGACCTCGGTATGTCGTCGGCTGCCGATCGAAAGTAGACAAGGAGAAGTTGAAGCAAGGCACACGTGTTGCTTTGGACATGACGACCCTCACCATCATGCGCATGCTTCCACGTGAAGTCGATCCCCTGGTATACAACATGTCATTAGAAGATCCCGGTCAAGTCAGCTTTGCTGGAATCGGTGGCTTGAATGATCAGATCCGAGAGTTGAGAGAAGTCATCGAACTACCGCTGAAGAACCCCGAGCTTTTCGTCCGAGTGGGTATCAAGCCCCCCAAGGGCGTCTTGTTATACGGACCTCCCGGTACTGGGAAGACTCTTTTGGCCAGAGCAGTAGCCTGCAGTCTGGAGACGAATTTCCTCAAGGGTGTGTTTATTTCCAGTCCATTCCTTTTTTCGCTCCACTGCATAAAGACGAAAATATTTGCCACCAAGTGAATACAAGACTGACTATAGAATTACAGTTGTCTCGTCGGCCATCGTGGACAAGTACATTGGTGAATCCGCACGATTAATTCGAGAAATGTTTGGCTACGCCAAGGAGCACGAGCCCTGTATCATCTTCATGGACGAAATCGACGCAATTGGTGGCCGCCGTTTCTCCGAAGGCACCAGCGCAGATCGAGAAATCCAGCGAACGCTCATGGAGCTCCTCAACCAGCTGGACGGCTTCGACTACCTAGGAAAGACAAAGATCATCATGGCCACCAACCGACCCGATACCCTGGATCCTGCTCTGTTGCGTGCTGGTCGTCTGGACCGAAAGATTGAGATTCCATTGCCGAACGAGGTGGGCCGATTGGAAATTCTCAAAATCCACGCCCAGAACGTGGTTGTGGATGGTGATCTTGACTTTGAGAGCGTGGTCAAGATGAGCGATGGCTTGAATGGAGCTGATTTGAGAAACGTGGTGACGGAAGCGTGAGTTTTAATAAGACCCCTCTAGTCACAAACCTGCCAGATAACCCGGTGGCGTGGATGAAACTGCAGACTAACACCCCGTGTACAGTGGATTATTCGCCATCAAGGACTACAGAGATTCAATCAACCAGGACGATTTCAATAAGGCAGTGCGCAAGATGTCTGAGGCCAAGAAACTGGAGGGCAAGCTGGAGTATAAGAAGCTATAGGACGAGAAGCTGTAGGGCGGGTATGAAGGAAGCGAGGGGAGTGGTGGGCGACTCGTTGTGTGTAGGCATAACAATGCAAGACATAAGCCCATTCCATCTACTTAGTGAGCGTTCAGGCACCTATACGCAAAGTTGAGGCAGCTGAAAATGTGTGAAAATCATCCGATGAGCGTGTTGTGCCATCGTTTTGCGTAGACATGAACGACTGCGGCTTGAGGGCTCCAGCTGTTCGTTGGCGGGATTACGTACATGTATGATGTAAGTACATATTCCTGGCCCTGAATCTTGTCTACCTCTACTCCGTAGGTATGATCCCTACGATGGGCCCCAAAAGTTGGAGGATGGGACGACTTTTGTTGTTGTGTGCTTGGTTTGATTGCATTTTCGGTCTCGTTACTCCATGGCACGATCACCTTGTCAGGGGTACATAGGTAGGTAGCTTGGCATTACTCGGCTACACCCGTCAGTAGGTGTCAAAAGTAACGAATGGTGACTCCGCCCTGAATGTTAAGTGTGATTGGAACAGCCTGTAATTTATGTCCATGTTGATGCGCTTTCGGTCCCATAACTCAATACATAACGGTTGCAAGTTTATATCAGGGGGGCTTTACTCGACACCGTCCGTCACTAGGTAGGAACACACATGGGTAGGTAAGTGCCGATAGGTACTCAAAAGGCAGATGGTTGGTCTCTCGGCTCTCCACTCCGAGTCTTGTCTTTTCCTCAATGAGTAAACACAAATGTCATGAGTTGGAACCTAAAGATGGGGGTTTGATGGGCTTTCAATCTCACGTTAAAGCATTGATGTATTCGTTCGCATTACAGAGTAGAGTGCATGTAGTGACTACATATGCATGTACATGTCTATGTTCATACATATGTACATACATATGTACTTACACTTCCACGAGTCCCACGACAACTCCTTGTCGCTCCTGGTCAGGGGCCCGTGATATTGCTCGGCACCACCCGCCCCTACGAGATCAAACAGGCAAGGATTGGTTAAACCGCCCTACAAAATTCGACACCCCGCGAAACTACATAGCCGAATTCATCTCAATTTCCCGCCTGACGATGGACAACGACGTCAAGGGTCATCAGACCAAGGTAAACCAGGAACCTCCAATCCTGATTCCTGCAAGGCAGTACATAGACCCCTTTTCTAGCCGGGCGGATTGGGGAGTGTCAACGTTATGGCTTTTTATTCCGTAACAGAACGATCAAGCTTAGGAAGTACATACATATGTAGGTAGGTATGTACCTATGTTACGGTCAACAGGATCAGCGCTACGGGAGAAAGAAAGTCTGAATGGGACTTGGTGGTTGCTATACTTGGAAACTTGGGGTGCGGGATGTGCCACAAATGAGGCTGTGAAGATGGCACAAGCTCACGACGCAGGAACGTGGCTGGCGCTCCTAGGCAAGGCTAGGCCCGACAACGACGGGGGAGAAAGCATCCGAGAAGAACACGCGAATGGGTTTGTATAACGTATGTATGTACATTTCTATCTTCGTACATACGTACAAAAAAAGAAACCAACCGCCAGCTACTAAATTCGCCTTTACCGAATTCTGTCATCGCGATTCATTGAGCAAAGATGACAGTGCCTCAGGGGTAACAAGACTACCTACGTAACCGTATGCGTAGGGATTCGCAGTCATCCAACGCGTGAATTAATTATTACAGTACCTACTAAGCCAATTACATCCAACACCACTAACGAGTTTGCCTCTTTTCAGCATGTATATGTTTCCTCTTCGTCAAGTCCGCCAGCCTGTTCTATACAAGTACCCACCTAGGTAGGTAAGTTGTTGGCCTTGTCTGGGATTATCATATGTAGTCATACAGAGTCTTGCGGGTTACGGGATTCTGCTCGTGTTGGGCGAAAAAGGCAGTATGGGAAGCGAAATGGCGGACTTGCTTCCACCTGGCACCAACAAGGGGGCGCAGATCGTCGCTGGTTGCCTGGACGAGGAAGCAGCGCCACCATCACATCACCATGGACGCTGAAACGAAAGGGTTGTCTGCCTTTCGTATGGCGTGGCTGACCAGCAACGCAATGCAACGAACGTAGGCTCGTACGTACAGTACAACTTGAAACAGCGGAACTCATGGTGCAGCGAAATGGTCCAAGGCAACGAGGGGCGTACATATGTTTTACTGTATGCAGGTGTAGGAAGACACGAGTGTCAATGGCACCAGTACACTGTACACATCACCAACACCATCGAGATGTTCATCCCATCCAGCGACCCATGTGCCATCGTTCTTGGGCCCCCTCCATTTCGAAACTGACAGGAACGAGCCAGGTGCAACGCTCTTGCAGACTGCAGTTGCCGTGTCCATTTCAGCAAGTTGTCTACCAGGAGGTAGGTACCTATGTAGTAACAATACTCCGTACACTGCGCCGTAAAATGTACCTAGGCCTCCTGAAAGCTGCCTGTCCAGTGTCCTGAGCGCCCGGAGCGCCCTTTGTCTGCGCCACGGCCCACCAGCCAGTTGGCTTCAGCCAGTAGTAATCCGGCGGCAAGTGGGACTAATGCGTATTCTGCTTGCGTTGGTTGGCGGGACATGGACATTGTCCCCTCTAGGCTCTAGGTACCTACCTATAGGTACATAGGTACATACCTAATGTCCGTGTCCCCCTGCCGGCCCAAATGCCACAATGCCAAAGTGCCACAATGACCCCCCACTGGCTGGAAGCTGAGCCCCAAGCCTCAAACGACGGCCCCTCTGCTCCACGATAGCCGCCTGCTCCATGTGCTGCCCACTTGATGAATCTATCGCTCACGTTGCTCCTTGTGCTCCATGTTGTTGTTGTTGTTGTTCTCGCGCCGTTGTGTTTGTCGCCGTCAGGCTGCTGCCGGGCGCTCTCGACGTAATAATGATAAGACAGACGTAGACAGCCCGGTCAGCCCGCCTCCTCACCCCACTCCATATAAGGCTTCCCCCTCCCAGCGTCCTGTTTGTCGACTCCAACCCGTATATCCTCTCCCGCCGTTTCTCTCCTAGCCGCCTTGTTTCCCCCGACTCCTTTTTTGACCCCCTAGGTCATCCTTGAATCTAGTCCAAAGAAATTCTTCCCGAGGACAAGAACACACATTGACAATGTGGTAAGCCAACGTACCTCGTATCCCCCCCGCCGACGCCGCCAGAAACTGCCCCGCCTCTGTCGTATCTCGAACTCGAAACGATAGGACCAGCTCCAATGGCAGTCGCAATTTCGAAGGACCGATTTTCAGGGAAAAACGCAGCAGCTAACATGCTGCCGTTTGGAATAGTGGCATCTTTGGATATATCAATTACCTGGTGGAGAAGGACCGCAAGTTTATTCTCGATACGTTGATCAATGGTAAGTGGGCGACCTGATGCGTTCCCCGTGGTCCTGAGCCGCAACCCGACTTAACTGACACCGGCCGTTTTGTGGCTTCCAGGTCTTTCCCGTCTCGAATACCGCGGATATGACTCGGCTGGCCTTGCTGTCGACGGTGGCAAGAAGAACGAGGTTTTTGCTTTCAAAGAGGTTGGCAAGGTCGCCAAGTTGAGGAAGCTCATCGACGAGTCCCAAGTCGACCTGGAAGAGGTGTTTGATTCACATGCTGGCATTGCTCACACACGATGGGCTACACACGGTCCTCCTTCTACCGTCAACTGTCACCCTCATCGGTAAGCAAATCTTATGAAAGATAAAATAAGCAAAGGCAATGACCCAATTCTTGGGGCCGCAGTTATACATGCTTCAGATTGACCACGACGAGTCTCGTTGCGGTTGTGGTTGCGTGCTGTCCGCTCTCCTTACCGAATATTGAATTGACTGAGTACTGACGTTTGTTTGTGCTGTCATTGTAGATCAGACCCTAGCTGGGAGTTCAGCATTGTCCACAACGGCATCATCACCAACTACAAAGAGCTGAAGACGCTTCTGGCGACTAAGGGCTTCAAGTTCGAGACCGAGACCGACACCGAGTGCATCGCTAAGCTCACCAAATATATCTACGACCAGCACCCTCAGATTGGCTTCACTGATCTGGCAAAAGCCGTTATCCAGGAGCTCGAAGGTGCTTATGGCTTGTTGATCAAGTCGGTCCACTACCCCCACGAGGTCATTGCTGCCCGAAAGGGGTCCCCCCTTGTCATTGGTGTCAAGACCCAGCGACGCATGAAGGTCGACTTTGTCGATGTCGAGTACGCCGACGAACACACCCCACTGCCTGCAGAGGCTGCGTCCCAGAACGTCGCCCTCAAGAAGAATGCAACCGGCCTTCTCTCTCCATCCAACAACTTGCTCGGGGCGCCCGACAAGTCTCTTTTGCATCGCTCGCAATCTCGCGCTTTCATGACCGATGATGGCATGCCCATGCCTACCGAGTTCTTCCTGTCCTCGGACCCATCCGCCATCGTCGAGCACACCAAAAAGGTCTTGTACCTGGAGGACGATGATATTGCTCACATTCACGAGGGCTCTCTCAACATTCATAGACTGAAGAAGGCAGACGGCAGCTCCAATGTTCGTGCTATCCAGACACTCGAGCTGGAGCTCCAGGAGATTATGAAGGGCAAGTTCGACCACTTCATGCAAAAGGAAATTTTTGAGCAGCCCGAGTCCGTCGTCAACACCATGCGTGGCCGTCTCGACATTAAGGAGAAGAGCGTTACCTTGGGTGGTTTGCGATCTTACATTACCACGATTCGTCGTTCTCGACGAATCATCTTCGTTGCTTGCGGCACGAGTTATCACTCTTGCATGGCAGTCCGCGGTATCTTTGAGGAGCTTGCCGAGATACCAATCTCGGTCGAGCTGGCCTCGGACTTCCTCGACAGAGCAGCTCCCGTCTTCCGCGACGACACATGCGTCTTTGTTTCGCAGTCCGGCGAGACTGCCGACTCGCTCATGGCTCTCCGGTACTGCCTGGAGCGCGGTGCCTTGACGGTTGGTATCGTCAATGTTGTCGGTTCATCCATTTCACTGCTCACACACTGTGGTGTCCACGTCAATGCCGGCCCTGAGATTGGTGTCGCGTCCACCAAGGCATATACGTCTCAATTCATCGCCATGGTCATGTTTGCCCTGTCTCTTAGTGAGGACCGGGCATCCAAGAAGAGCCGGCGTGAGGAGATCATGGAGGGTCTGGCCAACATCTCCAGCCAGATCAAGACCATTTTGGAATTGGACCAGCCCATCAAGGAGATGTGCGAAAAGGTCTTCAAGAACCACAAGTCTCTTCTTGTCCTTGGCCGTGGTAGCCAGTTCTCCACTGCTCTGGAAGGTGCCCTCAAGATTAAGGAAATTTCGTATCTGCACTGCGAGGCCGTCATGTCTGGTGAACTGAAGCACGGTGTGCTGGCGCTAGTGGATGAGAACATGCCCATCATCATGATTCTCACCCGCGACGAGATCTTCAAGAAGTCGCTCAACGCATACCAGCAAGGTACGTTCCATTGACCACTTTCAAAGAGTCCCACTTGGGACTCTTGATACCGTGCTTTCTTTTCTATTTCCCCTGAAGCTAACTTATTTTCGTGGTAGTCATTGCCCGTGGAGGCAAGCCCATCGTACTATGCAATCCCGCCGACCCCGAATTTAAGACATCCGAGGCGCAGAAGATTGAAATACCCAAAACGGTGGACTGTCTGCAGGGCCTTCTCAATGTTGTGCCCCTGCAACTGATTGCATACTGGCTGGCTGTGCTCGAGGGCCTTAACGTGGATTTTCCTCGCAACCTGGCCAAATCTGTTACTGTCGAGTAAACGAGCCAGACAGGCAAGACAGAAAACGCTGTCTGTGCACTGGTTTCACTCCAGGTGTGTCTCTGGGCGTGTTAGCTTCTATTCGGCTCGTTGAGGTGTCGTTCACATATGGTCTTGCATTACAATCGTCTCTTCTGAAAACAGCTGTTATACGGCGGCGAATGGTGGGACTTTTTTTCCCCCTCGACAACAGAAATTCTCTCCGGACAGCAGAAATGTCCCTCGATAGTAGAGAGAGAAAGAGAGAGAGAGAGAGAGAGAGAGAGAGAGAGAGAGAGAGAGAGAGAGCACTGGACAAGCGAGTCGCACACGGATTATTTTTGAACGCCATTTCTTTACTAATTCTGTCATCATATGAAATGAATAGCGATTTTCGGATTTGGTAATGATAGCTCCCCCCCTTTTTTTTTCGCTTGCTTGGGGCGAATTATTTGGCTATATATTCAAGGGAAGGAACACAATAGCCGGTAGTTCGGCCTCCGATTTCTTCAACCCTCCCCACCCCCCCTCCCCCATCTTTGGCTCATGTTCCTATTTCAGTTGCTCTCGTGCTTTTTTTCTTGAGTTCTTCTCTTTTTTGATGATGTATTTTTTTTGTTATATCGACGGGCTTGTCAGGTTTTGAAAAAAAAAACATGTAGCAGAATGGAAACGTGAATTGGAATCTGAATATTTAAAATACATTGTACAAATCCGCCAGATTCTGACATGCCATGACTCGTGAGGGAATGCCATGAAGGGATATGTTGACTTGCAAGTTGCGTGGACTTGTGAGCAGGGGTGGCATGAAACAGTGTTATTAAACAGCGTTTTCGTGACGGTGTGTGCTTCGCTTTAGTGGCTATGCACCCGGGAGTTGGCATTTGCCGGATGACGGACGGAATGCTGTGGAGGCTTGGAGCTACATATACGTATGTGTATCATGAATTGTTGATATGTGTGTGGGTTGGTAGTATCGACTAAAGCTGATCAAAGCCCAAAAAAAGAACGTCGTCTCATGAGACCTTTCCGTGCTACGACTAAATCATCACTCACCCGAACCGTCGTGACTCGTCACAAACCGTGTGCTTGTCCTGAATACGTGTATCGTACCTAAAGACGAATCAAACATGAAAATCTCTATTGCAATGCAATCATTTACACCGTCTGCGTTCCGTAGCCCTTGATTATCTCCGCAAACGCCCAGCTCTGGTTCTCCAACTTCTCATTCTCCCTCATCTCGACACCATCCTTGGTCACAATCGCCAGGGAATAGCTATCCAAGCTCCTCGCATCTCGGTAGAACAGGACCTTCATACACTCCTTGATCACATTTATGGCCTCTTCACGCGTCAGCTTCGCAGCGGATTCTTCATCCGGAGCGTAGCGCCGCATCACAGGCTGGGCCAACATGGCACCGTAGCCCGTAGCCAGACTAGGAGCCGAATACGTCGTGCCCAGGAGATCGGCAGCGGCCAAAAAGGGGGCGCCCTGGTCGTCGAGACCTGCCACGAGCAGGTGGTTCCACAGGGGATCGAAGTTGGATCGGCGGCGGTAGAGGACCTTGGACAGGTACCTATGGAGGTTGGATGCATTAAGGCGCACCGAGTCGGGAGACCAGTAGGACTCGCTGAGGCCGAGATCTGTGAGATCTCGGTCTAGGAACTGCATGTCGGAGACGTCGCCGCTGACGCCGACAACAGAGGTATTGGCAAAGGGAATAAGACGTTTGACGTTGGTGAAGCGGGCGAGGGAGCCGTATGATGCTGCATGGAGGGGGAGTCCAACGTAAGTGACTGCTTGTTGGAGCGATTGAAAGGATTGATTGGGAGGGAATGATGAGGGGCCGTACCAAGATTATCTGCGGCTATGACGACACCGTCCTTGAACTTGATGGCCACGACAGATGTTCCCGTAACGATGGGCTGCTGTGTGTGTGTCGTGGGGTCATTGTTCTGCATGTAAGAAGCATTGTAGGCTCCGTACACATCGTCTCTGGGCTGCGAAAGGGAGGGCGTTAGCTTTGCATGTGCCTGTTTTTCTGTCCCTGTATTTGCGTACTTTTTTGAGCACTGCTAGATTGACAAAGCTATCATTTGAGAAACAGAAGGGGGTGCAAGTCGTGGAAACGTACTCTACCCCATGCTTGTGGCCGGTGGTCCATGGCTAGTATGTGTGGGGAATGGAGAGAAATTGGGCGTGAGATGTAGAAACGAAGGCGGACAGTGAGGGAGAATGTTCGATCGAGAGGCCACGAGAGCGGGTGAGAGCGGTAGGTTTGGGGAAGCAAATGCGCTGTAGATGGCCGATGAAACTGGTGATGACTGATGGGACGTGAGCTGTGTGGATGACGGTGGACTTGCTGCCACTTGCCGCTGCTTGCTGTTGCAAGGCTCCCATCGGAACGCGCTATCGCCGCCGGCCTGGCTGGCTTAGCCGGGTGGCTGTTGATTGGACAGTGAAGGGTCACGTGCATCTGACCTGTGGAGGCTGGAAACGAGGGGGACGAAAACAGCGGCAAGCTCCTGTGAGTCCTGTCGCGTTGGGACTTGGGAGTGGCTATCGGCAGCTCGATGGCTCGTTGGCGCCGGGACAACAAAATAAGTGGAGAAGACGCGACTGCTCCAAGTTTCCAATCTTGTCTTGTTTGCTCTCGCCAGACTAGACTCATTATCAAGACACGAGAAAACAACGACAAGTCATCAGTCATCAATCATCAACGACCTGATCACCATCCACGTGAACCATCATGTTTTCGGCAGTTGGAAGAGCCGCCATTGGACGAGCTGCGACTCGACGAGTCTTGCTTCCCAGCAGACTTGCAGCGTCCCCCAGCCTCGCCACGCAGTTCTTCTGCGGACCAGCACGCACCCTGTCTATCGCGGCGCGGCTTCTCTCACCAGCAAAGGCCGCGGTCGATGATGATGGCGCTCCCGTGACCAAGAAGAAGAGAAAGTCCGCCGCCAAGAAGGAGCCTGCGGTCAAGAAGGAGACTGCGGCCAAAAAGCAGGCCAAGGAGGAGGCTAAGGAGGCCAAGAAGCAGCAAGACGCTACCAAGCAGAAGGCTATTGGGAAGATTGGGGCTCTTGGCGAGTTATATCAGGAGCTCCAAGAGGCAGCCTTGAATAAGCCTCAAGATTTGAAGCGGCTGCCGAACTCGGCATTCCAGGTCTACGTTGCGGAGTGCAAGGCAGCAGGATCAGCCACCGAACTGACGAAATCATGGACTACATTCCATGATCTTCCCTCTGAAAAGAAGGAAGTATGTTGACCCTCAGCTCTCCATCCTCCCATATTTCTTCTTCTTCGTACCCTCACTCTGTCCACGCATGGCAAAAACGACACCCACTCTACATTGCAAAGGATCAGCCCAGAGGGGGGTTTTAGTCGACAGAAGCGCTGACAGTTCTTCATAGCACTACATTGCCATTGCGGAGCAAAACAAGGCTGCCAACAGGAAGATGAAAGAAGAATGGGCCCTTTCCTTGCCGGTCGAAGTTATTTACCTGGCCAACCTTGCGCGCAAGCGCATTGCACAGCTCGACTCCGTGCCTGGCGAAAAGAAGCGCGCCTTGTCCATCCTGGATCCTCGACAACCCATCGGGCTTCCCACTACTGTGGGCACCTATGTCCAACATCGCTACGCAGACCTCAAGTATGACCACAACGCAGGGCCTGACACCATGCGTGCCATTGTCAGCGAGTGGAAAGACTTGCCACAGGAGCAGAAGGATGAACTGCACGAGCTAAATAAAGAGGAGAGGGCCAAACAGAGCGCAAAGTTGGCCGAGATTAAGGCCAAGGCTCTGCAGTGGATCATCGACGAGCGCAAGCAATGGCCTCATCTCGTGGCCGACTTGTTTGATAAGAAGTCTAAGTCTCAGTCTTAGGGACAAAATTCAATGATATCGTGTTCCGATGTTTGCTTTCGGAAATGGGGAGAGCACAGGGGTTTTCTATACACTTTGGGACCGCTTCCTGCTGTAGTGGCTGGTCTGCGGAGGGACCCGGGTTGAATTTATGTTACTCGCCACGACGAAGACATCATTTATGAGAAAAGGAAGTGTCAACACGGATTGTACTTGTACGTAGGGTTTGTCAATGAAATGGAGAATTGAAAAGTGTCCTAGTGACAGTGTCCTAGTGACAGTGTCCGAGTGAGATGGTCATACATGGTGGCATTGACGAGTGATTGCTCATGTAATCTAGGGCCTGAGTGTACTGCAGGCACGCCACACGATCAAGTTTCGTTCTTACCGCTCATTTCTGGGCTCTCTTTATATAGAGGACCCCTTCTTTCTTTTGTTTGCTGCCAGGAGAAAAGTTGCATCAGGCGGAGCAAGACAAGTAGAAGCGCATAACAGCGCGCGTTCTTGTCTATTATTTGCTGCTTCTTTGGTCCGGTTCAGATAGACTCAAGATATGAGGTAGGACCAGACGGGTAAGGAGGAGGAAGTAAGCCTGGGCCCTGCGTTTGATCTGATCTGATTTCTAGAGTTCAGACGCATTCAGTCGGGCACGATAAGTACCTAGGAAGAAAGTAAGGCTTCAGTGTTCTATTCTAATCATGTCTTGTTTGAAGTACGATAAGACGTTGTTTTCCTTCGTTTGAGTTATCAAGAATATATACTAAGAACTACCAAGGATATAGATCCGCGTCAGACGACAACGACGATAGACAGACCCATCTGTTTGTCAAGGAGGTACTATCCCCCCTTTACATCCAATAGGCCATGTATGCTAAGCTAAGAAGACACATCATGGAGGGAAGGCTTATGAAATCATGATGATGCTAGAAAGAAAAAAGAACAAATGAAGGATATACATATGTCACGGCAATGAAGCACCGAGAGCCCCCGTGTCTAACCTACGAATCACCCGAGACAAACCTCCTTCTCCCCCCCACCCCCTTCACCTCAACCACCACCAGCCCGTCCCCATCCCGCCACTCCACCCCCGTATACTTAACCTCCCGCCCACTGGCCAGATACAACAACAGATACATATGCTTCACCACATGCCCCCAGCAGTATAGCCTCAAGCTCTCTCCCTCGGATGCCTCATCGCGAGAGCACCATATCCCCCAACCAGCCAATCCACTGCGCAGGTAGTTGGTCAAAAACACACAGGTCTCGCGGCGAGTCCCGGCGGCCCAGCGGCTGCAGTCGACGAGCCAGTGGCCGCGCTCAAATGGCTCGAGGGGTCGATGCGGGAGGGGATTGTACCGCGAGGAGAGGTCGCGGGACAACTTTTCGAGTTGCGGAGGGATGAGCTGCGGGGGGGAGAGGGTGCGAACGGAGGGGGGAGGAGAGGGAGGCACAATGGTAGTGGCGGTGATGGGAGTGACGGCGGCGGCGGCGGCGGCGGTGCTGGTGATATCATGCTGGTGATGAATTATTTTGGGAGTTTTTCTTGCCGGAGCGGATGCTGAGGGCTCGGACTGCCGTGTCGGAGGCGCGGCGGGGAGGTCAACAGGAATGGAAGACGCGGTGCTGATGAAGCTGTTGGAGATGTGTGTGGTGTCGAAGCCAATCTCCGCGTTGTGCTCTTGCTGCGCTCGCGGTGTCCGCTCGTCTGGCTCGTCCGCTGGAGCTGGTCTCTTGCGCGAAGCATCACCCACAGCAGCTGGTGTGACAGGAATGATACGGTCGTCCTCTTCGCGCAGCCAGAATGGTCTTGCCTTCTCTTTCTCGGTAGGAACGGGTATTGAAGACGGAATATCTGCGCCCTCCATGTAGCCATATGACGGCGGCGGCGGTAGGTTCTTCTCCCTCGGAGCTCTCACGGGGGGAGACGATGGCGGGCTTGTGGACGCGCATACGCCTCGGTGCTCGAGATACCGCTGGAGAACCCTCGTGGGCGTCGCGTGGATCATGCCGGTCCCAGGTAGGGGATATGAATCCTCGATCTCGCTGGGGAGTGCTTGCCAGGAGGACGGCCACGAGGAGGGCAAGATATTGGCCACGGGAGCCGCCTGTACGGCTCCGAGAGGAGGCGAGGAGCGGTTGTCCAGCGCGCTCTGAAAGCTCCAGTCGTGAGATTCGGGCTCGGACCCAAAGAGCCCATCTGGGGGTAGCATACCGCCGTCTCGCACAGCGCGTTGCTCGTCCTCATGTTGCGGCTGGTGGTTGTGGTGGTGGTGATGCTGTTTTTCGCCATGTAGATAACACACGTGCTTGACACCGCCCTGCCTGTCCACGGCCTCTTCCTTTGAGAGCCGTTTCGCCGTCACGTCTGGCTGGAATGCAAGATACGCTCTCGCCAACTGCCTGTACACGGCATCATCCGCGAGAGTGCTCGGCGCGGCTACGTGCACGAGGATCTCGACGTCTTCGCCGGGGATGCCTCCTGTGCGCGCCATGCCAGGCAGATGCGTGCTTCCCAGTGCGGTCTCAGTTGAGGCAGGGGAAAGCCCATGGCGGCGGTGTCGGAGGAGGGTGCGCAGGTTGTTGCTATTGCTGTTGCTGTTGCTTGCTGTTGCTGTTGCTTGCTGTTTGTGCGTGTATTGTAGATCCTCACTCTCAGGCGCCATGAAGGCATGAAGCTGGTCAAGGTACCTGTAACGGGTACCTAGTGGTCAAACCCTGACACCTTGCCGCGATGTAAATTACAAACTGTGTAATTTACGATGTAAGTTTCGTCGCTGTAAATTACGACGTAAATTACAAACGATGTAATTTACGATGTAGGTAGGATGTATCATCATATCATTTAAGTCTCGCCGCTACCACGGTAAATTACGACGTAAATTACGATGTCAACGACGCTTTGTATTGCCTGTACGGAGTAATTTACGTCGTAACTTCATCGGTTGTAATTTAATTTACAATTTACATGTAAGTTATCGTTTGTAATTTACGTCGTAATTTCAATATAAATTACAAGGGTGTGATCCACACGTGACACAAGTGACAAAACCCCGCGACCGCACGCACCGCAATGTTGAATTTTCTGGCCTTTCTTTCACTGAGAGGATAACATTCGATAATCATATCATGCCCCAACCCTCGCAATGCACGGCATCCCCGATTGACCGGTCTCGTTGGCCTCCCAAAGAAACGTTCCTATTGCTCGAAATGTTGCTTGAAGCTCGTCGCGATCAGCAGCTCAACAATGATAAGCTTAGCGTTGTGTGAGATGTCTTTAGGCAAGGTCACCATGTGCGGACGAGACTGAGAAGGCAAGCAAGGACTGTCAGTTGCTCTTCGAGGAGTTTGGAATACCTACTATGATGAAGGTTATCATGTAGTCGAACCAATTTGTCAACCACAGTTCGTGATTGTGAGTACCGATAGTTGAAGAGCTCTTTTATGCTCCCCGTGCGCAGGTTCGCCAGCCTCCAATCTTGCAGGTGATTTTAACTCTAGAATACGGCGCACTGATGCCTCGAATCGATGAACCGAACTTCGCGTCACCGAGAAAGAAGCGATCGAGGGGATCATCAATTCGAGGCATCATAAGTTCAAGAGTTGAATATCATCTGCAAGGTTGGAGATCGTGAACCTGCGCACGAGAAACGAAAAATAGCTCTTTAACTATAGGCACTCACAGTTACAAACTGTGGTTGACAACTTGGAGGATTCATTGTATCCTCCTTTAACGACATGATTATCTTCATCATAGTAGGTACTCCAAACTCTTCAAAGAGCAACTGACAGTCCTTGCTTGCCTTCCCTATTTCATCCGCACATGGCGACCTTGCGTGGTGGATTGACTGCCCTTTGGAACCTTCATCCCTTGGCCCAAAGACGAAAATGACTTTGCTATAACATAGCATTATTAATGGAACCTTCAGCGCCTGCGAGTACGTATGTGAACAATCCCTCAAAGCTTGCTGCTGCCATCACATTCTGTGAAATATTGTTCTTTCTCGACCAAAACCTTGTCTGCTTCTGAAGAGGCACAAACAAATGCCGGAACGGGATGTGCGTGCCGTCAATAGCACCACTTACATCTGTGCCTCTTCAGAAGCAGACAAGGTTTTGGTCGAGAAACAGATATCTCACAGAATGTGATGGCAGTAGCAAGCTTTGAGTGTTTGTTTACATACGCACTCGCAGGCGCTGAAAGTTCCATTATTCATGCTACTTTAATACGTATAGCATTCAAAATGTACAAAAGCAGGTTCAAGGTCCATTTCCTCCAGCTCCCGCGCTATGATCGAAGCGTCTTCGCCGACCAGCCGACCCGCCGATACGTCCGCGCCTTTCTCTTTGCGCTTTCAAAATGGAATTTTGGTTCTCTTCGATCGGTCGGGAACATACAGGTCAAGGTCATTCGGCATTCACGACGAGCCAGGCAAGCGTGCGCGCGCTCTTGTCGGCTATGGTACAATGGATGATAATATGATGGGTCTGGATACGTTCGTCGAGCGGAAGGACGGCCAAATTATACTCATTACAGAGATGTGAGAGAGGTTGCAGTTCTCGACGGCCCACCGCTTTCGGGGCGATGAAGTTTACTTCGACGATCTGCCAGCAAACACGAACACATCGAGCAAGCGCAAGTCCTCGTTCTAGCACGCCTCCGACGACGCGTCTGCGTGAAGGATGCGGCGGTTTACGAGTCAGAAGTCCAAGTTGCTACTGTAAAAAACGATCAACTATCAATTGGCAATACTAAACCGAGTCTCTACATACCTGGTGAGGACGTGTGGGAGAACAGGATCTATTGCTGCCTGGTCGTCTCACCAGCCAGTGGCGTCATAGCGAGCTTAGAACCATCAGAAAAGTACTGGAATCTGAGCGGGATGCGATCAAGCGCATCGGTCTCTCTATGTGAGGGACAAGATCTTGGGCCGCGAGAGTTCATCAAACATCATCGTTATCACGAACTCCAAAACGGCCAATGGCTTCAAGGGCATGCTCATCGACCTTGACTTCCTTGAATTGGCTCAAATACGAGAAAGTGGACCAAGCTGGGCACGGTACCAAGACCGGCACGATGCTGTTTGTGGCGATGGAGGTACTGCGCAAGACCACTCATACCTACCGTCACGACCTCGAGTCATTCTTCCGCGCTTTGCTTTGGCTTTGCGACATTTAATGCCCTTGGGAACTCGCTCATGGTGCTCAAGGCCGTTCACAGTCATGTGGCCCGCCTTGGTAGCCTCAATATACTCGAAGCTACCGATTTCCCATGTCCGGAAAAGGCTCTCTTTGGGCGACTGATCTTCACCGGTAGGCCCGTTGCTGCAAGCTTGGCGCGCGCATATCCGCTTTACCGGAGATTCCGGATTATTTTTACCTCTGCGGACAAGGACGAAAGAATGCGTTTTGGCACTCCTGGTGGAGGGAATGCCAGCTTCACACTTATTAAATTGGACGAAAAGGCATATACTATCCCCAGATCAATCAGCCCAAAGTATGGTTCAGCCATTGGTTGTACATGGGAGCCAGATTTTTGAAAGCTACCAAATATTTTGTATCCTCCCCTTCGCTCTGTTCTGCCAGTATATTTCCTATTTCGTGATTTGCCAGTCGAATTGGCGCAATCAGTCCTTGATTTTCCCCGCTTTCGTCCGTGTAGAACGGTTCAAAATGGTCCAGGTCCACAGATATCACTGGATGAATTCGCCAGGTGTCCGGTAATTGCAGCTTGTATGCTGCTCTGCCTATTCGTTGGATGATTTCGAATGGGCCGGCGAACTTTGGTCCATACTTTGGGCTGATTGATCTGGGGATAGTATATGCCTTTTCGTCCAATTTAATAAGTACTCTGTCCCCGACTTCGAAAAATTTCGACTGACGCCTTCTGTGTGTGGTTGTCCGACATCAAAAATGAGAAAACACAAAAAAGCATAAAAAGAAGCTCAGTAATGATGGCTTATCAAGAAAATTGGTTTGGTTTTTGGTTTGGTTTCTGGTCCGATTGGAGCACAATTGCTACCAATTGTCAGGTTTGCAGGGGTGAGAATGAATTGTAGATTCAGTAACAGCTACCTCACTGTGCCCAAGAAGCTAAAGAATAGAGAGAGGATTGGTCCATCATCAGACCGGTTTGAAGAGCATTTAGTTGTGTCTCACAGTGGCCACGTCCGCATGTGCTGTTGAGGGCAGCGATTCCAACAGTATTTAAGGTCTGGAGGTGCCCCCCCGTGCCCTGCAATCTGATTATCTGCCTCAATACGGTGTACCGTGTGATCTTATGTATTTCTGTCTCACGTGGTGTGGTGCAAGTGTGCTTTTCACGTGTGACAGTACGAATACGTAATCACGAATCGCGGAAGGGATCCATCCCGTCAATGGGTCATCATCCACGCGTGACGCATACCAGGTACAGTATTCACACTACATTCAAAGCCAAAGAAACTGCCGCATTCAGGCACAGTATCGCTTGTGGGCATATCGATACCTGACGAATGATGATGTCGCTGCTTCGGCTTCCTCCAGAGATTGTGCTCAGCATCTTCCGCTTGTTGGGCTCGGCGTTTTTCCGTCGGAACGTTCGTCGCCTTCTCGTCTCCAAATGGTGGTATGAATTGGCTTGGCCAGTCTTCTACCAAGATCTCAGATTCCGTGCAGGATCACTTGAGAGATTTATTCTCGCTTCAAAAAGCGTGGACCTACTTTATTCAATACGCAAGAATGTGCGGACAGTGAAGCTTGTCCTCAATGGCTTTGAGGATTGGCACTCCGTTCTCTCAGCCTCCAATGCCGCAGGATCAACCGAACTTGACCTTCAAATTGTCGATACATGGACGTCTAAGGTGAATGGACATGTCGCTTCTCTTGCCGACATACTTCAACACTGTACAGGTTTGCGCCTCCTCAAAGTTGAAGCACGGCCAGAAACCCATCCCCTCCAACTAAACCTGCAGCGACGGGATTATCTGGCGCCATCGCCTCTCGCCAGCCTGTCGTCTCTCAGCCAACTGACTTGCCTCGAAATTGATACAGCCGGCACACGTCTGATGGACGATAATGACGCTCCCAAGGTACACCTTTGCAGCAAGATCCGTACGATATTTCCGACTCTTCGTCGTTTGCGCTGCCGAATGAATAGTATTTGTCCCACGATATTTGATGTCTCAGCGGGCAGCCTGCCTCTTGCTCTAGAAGATTTTATCGTCAACCTGAGTCTTTCAGACATCCGTGGCTCAGATACTTCATACCGCTACCCAAGCCGCTGCGAGGCACTTCCCGCCGACAATTTTCCACGATTGAAGACAGACATGGAATCTGGCGCCAAAAAGCTTGTACCGCTAATGAAGAACCCACGTATCGTCAGAGTCCTGTCGCATACCTTTCCGGGGATGAAGCTGCATTCCTTTGATGTTTTGATAGGCCGAAGAATGGAAATTAAGCCTAACGCGCCCTGGGATGCGGACGAGGAAGAAAAAGTATTGGATGAGCCCACAGTCTTGACGCAAGATGCCTCTGATTGCGGTTCCTCATCTGGTGAGTCCTCTTGGTAGAGTGTTCACTGTTGACACATCATATACCCAAGATTGGAAATCTGACCTTGTACAGAAGGGGCTTCGACCCAGACTCAGTTTCAGGCGATCTCTTATTCTAGCCTAATAAATAATATCTAGCTTCTCTGTACGCTGCGATGGGCTGCTGCCGAGACACACGGTCTTCGTGAATGAGGGAGGGTAGACGCCAAATCGACCGTTCCAAATTGCCCGTACCGGGGGAACTGTAGGTACTAGGTATCGGTGAGTAAATACTGTATCGGCTTGTTTGAACCGAGCATCTTGAGAAGCGTCGTTTTTCTTGTTTTTGGTCGGTCTGGTTTGCTCTGATTAACTGACAAGCTCCTGCAAATAGTCACGAGTAGCAGCTCGGAAGTTGACAATGATTTGGTCTCCATCATGCGGTATGCCACCGTTCAGTTCTTGGCGAACAGTCGGACGTTCTGGGGCGGTCGCAGCACCACTCCAATCCTTACCTAGGGATCACTCGGAAGTTGGAACTCTTGTCAGGATTACTCCGTAGTTGTAAAACCTACATCAAAAACCAAGAGGAATCTTGGCGTTTCCAGGGCTCGGGTACGCCCCAGAAGGCAATGACTTTTCCGTTCCAAGTCCCTTATCAGGCCCTTGTCACACTCACAACAGGCTGGACAGTGTGTACTATTCCATTGTCAGCGTACGGCCAAACAGAATGTCAGAATAAGGCTCATACTTTGAAAATGGTCAGGGCCATCAGGCTAATTAGCCATCCCGCAATCGGGCCAGTCACAATCGCACGGAGGCAGAGCAGTGAGCCTATGGTGGCACAACCAGCATTGCGGAAAGGTTTCTGGCATTTCCTCGCGAGACATTCGTTCCGGCGAGTCAGACTTTGACTCTTCTGATGCCGGAGGCCATGGCTCGGCTGGTGCAGGAGACCATGATCCGGCTGGTACAGGACACCATGGATCGGAAGACGTTGTGTCGAGGGACACTGGTTCGGGAGGCATTGTCTCGGAAGTGACTGGTTCTGGAGACAATGGTCTTGGAGTCGTTGCAAGTGCAAGCAAAGACACTGGTTCGAAAGGCATTGTCTCGGAACTTACTGGTTCGGGAGACGTTGGTCTGGAAGACGTTGGTCTGGGACTGGAAGACATTGCGAGTGAAAGTACTAAATGATATCGGTCTCAGATAAGCTGTAACAAATGCGATGAGTTAGACTTGTGTAAAGGCTCGAGTTGTGTGAGTGTGAGTGTGAGGAATCATCCTCAATATATGTAGTCAACGTGCGTCGTGCTGTTGAGCTAGGCATGACCCTACCAAATCACGCGTGGAAGCACACTGCCACACTTACACCATGTGATATAGAAGTTGTCACTGATCAGCCGTAGGGCGGTATGAGAACCCAATGCCCATTGTCAACTTTAAAGGCAGATCCAAATGCGTTTATTGCTCTGCTCCGGCGGTCGACATATGACGTGCTGTATCTTGTAGGCTGTAAGCCCCTCCAGGCGCCGACGGCTTTCAAGTTTCAACCGCAGCCAATCTGTCTGCTGCCCTGATACGCAAAGATGGCGTATTCATATCCGACCTGCGACTCGTCGTTTTGGGAGCCATCGTTTGAAAGATGCTCTGCCAGAATTGTCGGTCCTAGCCTCGCTTTCAGGCAACTAATTGCCAACTATCCTGTTACTCCGCACTTGTGTGATATCATCATTACTGTCTGACACTTCATTTGTGAGATGCAGTGCTCACCGTTGTTATACTATTTGTGATACTATTTGTGACGGTTGGAAATGCTCTGCCGGGTCTTCGGCGCTTCGCAACGTGCGTCAGACTGGTCTCACGTGCTATTTAGTATTTGTATTCTTCTTTGTTGGCGTTACATTTTATTGTGTGCTGAGGTATGATGGTATCTGGAGCGACTGTGGGACACATCCGAGATTACATGACGGGAAAGTTCAAAGAGTTTAGGCACTTGGTAAAATGAGGAAGGCAACTGATTAGTCTGAGGAAAGAAAAAAGGAAGACTCAAGAGAGGGACCTGGTATCATGTTCGTTTATGTCTTGTTTTAAGAGTTACATAGTTGCTCTTGAGAGGATTGCTGATTCTCAATTTCTCCGTCTATCATCTCAAATCCGTCTGATCTGATGGATTCCATTGATTTTATCCAACGTTTTCTTCTCGTCTTGTCTCAGTGAACCAACTTCCAAGCAAGAAGATCGTGTTCTTCGTCTTTCTGGACATCCGTGCAAACTTTGTCCGGAAATACCGCTACCAACGGTCTTCCAAATGGCAAATACTCAGTTTCTTTTTGGTGAACACCACCGCATACTGCTTACATTGTCAGGCAGTAACGAAGCATGCAGCCTCGACCTTTGGAAGGCCTCCCTTGGGATGGCGAGCATCAGCCATTTGACTTGGGTAGCATCTGTGTAGGTACCTGTAGTAACGTTGTACATATGTACATCATGCACCTAGGTACCTAGGTGCCTAGGTACGTACCTAGGTACGTACCCGGGAGTGTGGGGCGAATTCCCCGGACAAGTGGCAGAGACCGAAGCATGTGATAGCCGTGCCTTCGCACTCGCCACCGGACGAGCATCACGCATGTTACACATTATTCCTGACAGAAAGTAATAGATACCTGTGTTGGTCCTTGGATTCGTTGCCGTGCGCTGATTGCTTCACTCCTTACTTGAGTTACTCAAGTCAGTGATCGGTCAGCTCGCACAGGCGCGTACATTTGCAGGCCTAGGTAGGTATTGGCTCTACTCGTTCGCACTGTGCGCCGTTCGGTGATGGCCAACCTTACAAGTTACATCCCTCCCTCTTTCTTCTTTTATTACTTCTTCGACAGCTTCCGTGAATACTGAATTGTTATTTCCGCTCACACATTGCGTATACGCACCCTCGAAATATAAATCCTAGCCGGTAGCCCCATAGAGTGGAAAAACAAACGCCTATCCGCGTTCTTTGAAGCCACTTGTGAGTCTTGTGCAACTTATCTACTCCTCATTAAGCGCAAAGAATGGTCGACGATAGAAGTACCAGCAATTACATATTGTCGCCAGTCACAGGAGCATTGTCAAGACCCCACGTCAGTGCTCATCCAGAGGCTGCGACTGGACTGAACAATCTTGGTAACAAATCACTCGTCTCGCCTCTCAACACGTAAAAATATCGTTCTAATTCTGTTTCAGTGAAAGAATTCCGAATGGTAACGAATAACAACTCAACTATGGCAGCCAAAGGCATAAACGCAAATCGGCACACGCCAGCAAGCCTGGACATAAGCGCCAATAAGTCTCACAAGCAGATACATACAGTATTAGCTTCCGCCAACTTTGAATACCTTGGGCAAATCGCGCTCCTCGCCCGTAACGCTGGAGATGGAAGCTCGGCAAGTGGTGTCACTTGCGCCATTGATAAAGGGTCGTTTACATATGGCATGAAAAATCTAGTGCTCAACGTCGCCTTCTCTGACGATGTTCACTGGATTGCTAGGATTCTGAAGGCCCCAGTAGATCCCTCTTACACCCGCCAACATGAGGTTGCTATGCTGAGCGAAATTGCAACTATGAAGACACTGAAGAGTCGTACGACCATACCGGTTCCAGAAGTCTTCGCCTTCGATGTTTCGCCTTCCAATAAATTTGGCTTTCCATACGTTCTATTGGAATGTCTAAAGGGCAAGACTCTCGAATCCACTATGGCCCAGCAGGTACCTGCCAACTACAAGCAGCACGTTGCATCTCAGATGGCAGATGTCTTGTACCAGCTAGAGAATCTGACGCTTGATCGACTTGGACGAATCTGGTGCGGCGAAAACTGCGATGAGCCCCCTCGAATCATTCCATGGTTGCCAAGCGATGGATATCTAGCAACTCCACGCGTCCAAACATCGCTAGAGTGGTTCTACGAGTATAGACAGAAACAGAACCGGCAGGCTCTTAAAGGGCATGCCGATGACCAGGAGTGGAGAGCCGCTTGCTGGATTCTGAAGCAGGCTACGTCTCACATCATAATTGAGGACAGGCTTCATGGTCCCTTTCCCTTATGCCATTTCGACCTACATTACGGAAACCTTCTTTTCGATGACGAGTACAACCTGACAGGAGTGCTTGATTGGGAAGGGGCTGCGACCGCCCCTTTAGAACGTCTTGCGGTTTCGCCAGAATTCATTACATTCCCTGGCATATCGGATGAAAAGAACCAAGTCATTCTCGACTTCCGAGCTACCGTTCGTGACTTTTTGCAGGAGCTTGTCAGCAAATCGGAGCAAACAACACCAACGAAAAAGAGAAAGACGACGCTCTCTATGATACTCGGTTCCAGACAGGCCGACATCACTCACCGATGCACCTACAGTCGCCCGTACCGGGCAATTTGGGACGGTCAAATGGTGGCTAAACTCATCTACGGAGACCATGTCTCGTGGGAGCAGCTCGTCGCGGCGTACGGAGGAGTCCAATATTACAATCATTGACCAGACTAGAATGCGAGACAATATGAACTGCTCTTTCTGGCATCTGCTACAGTCTGGGTCGAAGCTCCTTCTGTAAAGGTCAGACTTCCAATCTCAGGTATACATATCAACACTCTACCACTGACCAGACTCGAGAGGACTCATCAGATGAGGAATCGGAGTCAGGACTCAGACAATCTTGTCTCAAGACTCTGGGCTCCTCCACTATCGTTACTCCCCCGTCGTATCCAAGGACGCGGTAGCCTGTAGGCTTAAGTTCCATTCTTCGTTCTGTCAAACCATTCAAGGAGCGCAGCTTCATCGCTGGAAGATTATGTGATAAGATCATAAGACCCTGACAATACATGGGTTGTCCTCCAGCTCAACGTCATCGAAAGTAGGAGCTCTCTTGCGTAAGATTTCATGGCGCGATCGCTATTCGCTGATGACAGGTATGTATGTGCTCTGTACGAGTGGATGATTTCAACGAATATGTCGCTGCTCTTGCCGACGTACTTGAACACAATACCAAATTGCGTGTCCTCAAAGGCCCAAAGTTGAAGCACGGCCGGAAATCCCACCCCTCCAATTCAACAGATACAAGTGGAAATTCTGAAAATACTACCTTCGAAGCACAAACTCTGAGTCTCTAGAACATAGATTGCGAATCGCGCACATTTGCGCGAGAGGCGCAAGAAGTGCAAGATCGTTGACAGCGAGAAAAAAACTCGAGAGTCGCCAAGAAGAAGCTTTGACGGAACCGGTGGAGTCTCTGATCAAGGAACTGAACATATTGCAAACTTGTGGTCAATCAAGTCTTGGGATCAAGGGCAACGTGGAATTCAATTACCACGACGATCATGGCGAGAAAGAGACGAAACCAACAAAATCAACGAAAGCTTCTGACAAAAGCAGCATTCCCGACACGTACTGCAGGGTGTTTTTTTCTTCGCTCAAAGGGTCCCAGCTTCTTCTGATCGTCGAATATAAAGCGGCGAAGCGCCACACAAGCGGAAGCTTCAAGTGCAGAATGTTATAAGCAGTGCTGGCCAGCATGGCCGACATGATCCTAGATGGAGATGTCACCAGAACCCACAGCCAAGAAAAAATCATTATTGCCGCCGTAATCACCCAGGCGTTTCAAGTTTGCGGCAATGGTGCACAAAGAAATCCAATATGGGAATTTAATGTTGACACCGGGGAAGTCATGATACCTATGTACGAGCTGTGCAAGTCTCAGTAGTGGTCTTCTCTCATGTCCATCACAAATGAACTAAAATAATCGACGAAAGTAGGCGCATCCACGAATATTACACATTCACTACGGGCGCATATGTTGCAAAAGTAGCTTGGAAATTTCATTGGACTTGATTCAAAAAAAAAAGATGCCGTACGTAATGCCATACCATGTCATGGCCCAGCCGAGAAACCCATCCACCAATCAGTCGATCATGTCGGCCGCAAGCCAGATCAAATCTCACAGACACGACCATCCCAGACTTGTGGCCCATCTATGCCCTCCCTATAACTGCGACGAGAGAGTCGAACTGCTCAGCGCAGACAGATAGATACCTGTCTGCATGGAGCGCGGGACAAGGGTCTTAGTCTTGAGATACGGGAAAGACTGGAGCAGGGGAGAGGGACTAACGAATGACAGAATGACTAAAAGATAGATAAATAGATAGATGGAAAGATGACACAAAGATGTAAAAAATAGAAAGAAAACATGAATAGAAAGGGTAAGAAAGACACACGTCCTCCCGGCCGAAAACAAATGACATGGCAAACAAGCAGACCAAGCATTCATACAAGTCGAAGCAACGAGGCAAAGGCCCTTGTCACCATATTCAAGAGCCAGCCGAGGTATCGCAATAGCAAAACAAGAACAATTGTAATCTGGCGCAGCGCTGATGGCAGACAGCAAACTAAAAGAAACCGTATATCGAGTCTTGAATGACATATATAAAGGACCAAAAAGCAGTAGCTGGACAAAAAAAAGCCGAGGCAAATGGTGCAAAAGTGTAGATCAGGAAATATAGGAAGAAAAAAAAGTATTAACTGAAACAGGGAATCATAGCAAGAAGTCGATTTGCCCTCCCCCTGCATCGAATAATGCAGAAAAATGTGAAAAATCGAAATAACCTCCGTGATCTAGCGCCTTCCACGTCCCCGGCCGGCATGCCTGCCTGCCAGTCGGTTAAGTCGAAAGCATACATATCTGTAAAGCATGATTCGCAGTGTTTCAAATTGGGAACACGCTTGCGACAACGAAAGGAAAAGAGCCAATTGTCTTAGAGTGCCGATACCCACACCTGGCCGAGCTGGAAGTAGGTAATGAGCGACTACCTACCGAGGTAGCGCGGATATATGTCTTGAGCTGAGTTCCACCGCCAATATATGCACATCTGCCTGAGATGTGCGCTGCGCTGTGCGCCGGGTTGTGGAGAAACGCACGCCACTACCTAGCTGAGATCCATGTCATACTCGTCTTCTTCCTTGAACTGGCCGCTGCCGTCGTCATCATGGTCGTTCCAGAAATGGGTAGCATCGTTCATGTCGCCCGACATCCCGACATGGTTGACACTCTCGTCTGGCGTGAGACCAATAGAATCGAGATTGGCGGCCAGACCGTTGACCGGGTCGCCGCGATAGTCTGTGTGGGCGGGTACGCGAAGTCCGGAGCCAGCAGTCCGCGAGTAAGAAAATGTTCCCGAATCGCATCGAGAAATGGCTTCCATCAGTTCCGTCTGCATACGTCGCTCGTCGTCGGTGAGCTCAAAGGGAAAGTGACCACCGAGCTCGGCAATAGTATTCATCAACTCCTCTTGCTGTTGTAGTTTGAGGTGGAGCATCCACATCAGATCGCGCGTCCAGCTGACAGCTCCATTGAGGATGTCGCCCTTGTTGGGACCCTTGTCCTTGTCCTCAATGGGCAGGCCGGTCGTGATGTTGCCGACATTGCCGCCGGCCGCCCGGCGGGCGCCAGGTCCGGCCAGGCCTGATGTGGCTTGTGATGGGCTCGAGATGCCAGTGAGTGTGGGGGAGAGGGGTGTGCCGTTTTGTATCAATTTGCGGACCTTTTCGTCTTCCAAGCGATGACCGGGCACCAGTTTGCTAAGGTCTTGAATTCTCTCGTTGATGTTATCACGACGGCGACGCTCCACGAGATTGTGCGACTCACGCCGTCGCTTGCGCTTGATTTCCTGCTGCGTTGGAATACCGCCAGGTGTCACGCCCAGCTTGGTGGGCATCGAAGTACCGCCTTTAAGTATGACTTCATTCATGGGCGGCAGGCCTTGACGCATTGGCGAGAAGGCCGAATTGTAAGACGCCGGAATGCTTCCACCCGGAGTATTACTCCACTGACCAGATGGCGACTTCTCATGGCTGCCTGATGGTCGCATGGCTTGCTGTCCAAATCCGGGCGAGTCTTGGTTGCCAATGGGCATGCCGTGAATGCTGTTGGTATTGGGCGTCATTGGGCTTCGGTTATTGGAGGTCTTGCGCTGCATCTGCTGAGACATGCGGGATCTAGCCTTGAGATAATTGGGGTCACTCCCGTCATTGCCCATGTCTGCTGTAGCCAAGGGAGAGCCAGAGTAAGACAAGGGTGATTGCAATGAGCCACCGAGGGACTGGTTACTCTGCATCTGATGATACTGAGCAGAGAAACCAGCGGCAAAAGGGCTATGGAGTAGATCGCCATCCGCAGCGTGAGAGTAGCTACTCATTTGGGCAGGATCAGTTTGCAACGCTGACCCTCGATGTGATGACTGATAAGCAGGTGCATGAAAATCCATAGTCATGCCATAGCCTTGGTCATGACCGTGAATGCCCGACTGGCCGTCGGACAAGGGGATCAGACCGTCTAGCAGTTCATCGTCCCCAATACCGGCATTACCGCTGGAGTATCCGTTCGTAGGGTTGCCAGAGGAGGCGTGAAAGTTGTTTCCGTTGGCATACGTGGGCGAATATCCGCCGTGCATGGCAGGGTCATGGGGATCGATGTCTCCCATGTTTGACGCGGAGCCAAAAGGAAGGAACGTGTGCTGCGCCATAGTGTAAAAGTTGAGCTTCTGGAGCTCTCCCAAAGTTAGAGATGCCAGTTTTGCGGTTTGCGGAGGAGGAGGTGACGGCACCGTCAGAAGTAGCTCGTTTCGTGTACGCCCAGAGGCGGCTCGGTTGCGCGATCGCTGATGGTGCGAAATATAGAACGTAGAGTTCCTTTCCTCAGTGGCGCTCGTATATACCTCGTTCACTATCGTGTCGAACCAACAGAACTTTGGTCAGTCTACGTCTTGTGAGTGCAGCGGCGCCAAGGAGGCAGCGCTATTGACGCGCAGACGAAGGGAAATCATTGAGGCCAATTGTTGCGTAGCACAGCAGTGAGGGAGGGAGCGATGCCAGCTCCTGCCAGAGAGTAGAGTACAAGGCGATTGCGAGCAGAAACAGACTCACCAATAGCTGTTGACTTGTCGCTGTTTGTGACAAAAAAAAGGCAATAGATGTTATCGCAGAGCCATCTAGATCGGAAGCGTCGTCATAAAAGGAAATGAAGCTGCCGTGAAGAAAGGCGACAGCCGCCGAGGGCACGTTGAAAAGGATTTATCACAGGAAGAAAATGCGACGTCGGGCGGAATTATCGCCAGGTGTTTGCTTCTGGTCCGAGAATAGCAGGGCGGTGGACCGAGAGGCCGACGCCTTTGGCTTGCCCTGCTTATTACCTAGTCGTGCTTGTTGGTCTCTGCTTCGGTCTTTTGCTTGTTGACTTGGTGACTTGGTGTGTGGGACCAGGGCTTTGGCGGTGACGGGGCAGGCAGCGGGGGGCGGTTGTTCTGCTGTATCGGGCTGAAGTTCTGGGCGGAATCGTGGGGGATCGCTCGAAACTGTGCCAAGGATGCCAGTTAGCTGGGCAATTTGCGTGCGGCGAGAAGTCAAGGGCAGAAATCAAGCGGAGAAAGTCGAGATGAGAGGCATTGAAGGCGGGCGCGCGAGTAAGGGACTTCGTGGGACTCGTGGGACTTGTGGAACCCGTGGAACTCGTCGAAGCCCGGCTTGAATGACGACTGGCCGGAGGGAGGCTCCCTGTGGAGGCCAGGCCGTTCTGGAGGAAGGAGGGGCCCCAGCTCATCGTCCAGCCCAGGAAGGAGGGGAAGGAAGCCCCGGGAGATTAGGCAAGGGCGTCCAAGGGCAAGAATCAAGATGCTGTACTCGGTATGTACTCTGCATGTACTCTCTGCATGCACTCTGTACATGCTGTACTAAAAGATCCACTTACCGAAGAAATGCTTCGCGGCAGCAGCGTCCAGATTGCGCAAAATGCCGACGTGACACAGTGAAACAGCGTGAGAACTGCTCGATGCGGGGCAAGTCGCGATACTTTGTTGAGGTAAGGCTTCGTGACGGATGAGCAGGTCACTGTCAACTTGGAGTCGGAGCTGTCAGAAGGGAAGCGAAGGGAGGATGGAAGGGCCGGGGAAGGGGGTCGCGCGGCGCGGGGTGGTGGAGATAGAAGCGTCTGATTGGTCGCTAGTATCCACCACGGCCCGCTAGAAATAATACTAGGTCTCACGTACGTACCTCGGTTCTGCGAGTGAAGCCAGCCAGTGTGAGCGGTTCACGAAGTACGGAGTAGAACTGTAAACGTGGGTTCTTTTTCAGTCGCGCGGGAAATCCCTGGGTTGCATGAACACGGGCCAGCGCGGTTCCGATCTTTGTTTTTTTTTTGTCTTTGTTTCTGCGGATGCTGCTTTGTGCTTTGTGCTAGGTATCTGTTGCTTGTGGTCGAATACTCCAATCAGATGGCTGTTCGTCGCACACACACTGCACTTCTTGGCTTCCCGTCCCGCGTACGACGAAACGCTTTGGCTGCTTCGAGCCGAAGTTGTCGACGTGTTGCGTATCGGCTGGATGGGCGAGAAACTGCCGTGCAAGGCAGAGCCGTTGCGTCCCGTTGCCGTTGTTTGGGACGTCGTCCAACCGGCTGAGGCAGCAAACAGCGCCACGCGTCGAGTCGGGATGTCGAAACGAGACGAAGCGGCAACGACTTACGACGTCAATTCTGCAATTCCTGTTTGACTATTCTCGTCTAACGGTAGCTTCCCCTTTCCCGTGATCAGTAAGTAAGTTGGGAGTACCAAGATAAAGGATGAAAGGTAAATGCAGAAAGCAAATAGCAAGCCAGATCGGACATTGTTGCCGGGGGCTGGCCATCTTATAGCCATCGCTTTCCCGAGAGATCATGGGAGGACTATCTCCTGTAATCTCTCTCTCCTTGATGATGCAGTTACGCATCCGCGCTTACACCCACTCGTCGACTCATCCAAGACTCCATCGATTCTGTCTCATGCGCCTCCGTCTCGACAAACACCCACTCTATGCTCTGTTCTGCAACACTTTGTCGACGATAGAGTGGACACTTCGGAAGAGTACGAGGTCGTTCCGCCGCCTCGTCGCCTGACTACCTTGATTGGCATGCCACACCAGACCGTTGCGCGGTCACTGGTGGCTGTGTTCCAAGAACTGCTTCCAAGGGCTTGCGCATTACGTTGACGACCACGATGGCAAGTCGTCTGGTCGTGCCGAATAATCCACTATCAAGTATCATCAACACCCCTCTTCCCTCATCCGGCAGTGCAAGATGGACTGCTCGCCCCCCATTTTCCCCCACCGTCCACACACACTGTCACTGACACCCCAGATCCCAGACGCTCGCACACACACCGTCAAGTTTGAACAACAGCTACACCACAGTGACCACACGCCTATCATCGCCGCAGATACTGCAAGAGTACGAACCAAAAAAAACGATTCAAGGGAGGCAAAGGGCGGGGCCGCCAAGTTGAGCGTGACTCCAGACTTAAGACACCAAGCCATAGCCGCGACGCTGCAGATGGGCCATTATTGCCGAGTTACATCATGCACCCGGAGTCTTGCTTCCTCCCGGTCATGCGATGAGAAAGTACAAGTCTTGGGATCATTTTTGCCGGTACTGACTACGCGGTCATGCAAAGAACCACAACAGAAGGAGGGTCAGTCTCCCATCTGAAATGATACCGGTGTGTTCGATGATGAAATCACGGACAAGTTCTTCGCTATGGTCTTTGAAGACGACTCGTGCCATTTCTCAGTTTCCTCTGTTCCTGCGTCCCCGATGTTAGTTCCATGAATGAGTTGCGTCGGATGGTCCAGTCGGCCCCATGCCTTGGCAGGCGGTACAAAAGCAGCATATATATGTCATTGTGCATTTGTTCACGGCTGTCGATGTCGAGTTTTGATTCGGCCCCAAGACCCGAGGTATGCAGGCGCCTGCAGATGCGCGGGGTTGCATAGCGCTGCGGATGTTTCCCCGTACAATGGCTGGCTGCATGCACGGCGGAGAGGGCGCAGGTCGCGGCTTTCAATACTCTGTGGCGCTGTAACTCTGTGACTCTATGGCTCTGATTCTGTGGCACTGAGGCACTGAGGCACTGAGGCACTGAAACCCTGCGACTCTCGAGACTGAGACCTCTGAGCCTGAGACTTTGAGACCTTTGCACCCAGGAATCAGGATGGCTTCTATTTGACTTCTTTTCGTCTCTTGTCTCGTATGAGCCAAGAAAGAAAATTGCCCATTTGTATGCAAATGCGCCAGCAAGGTTGTCTGAGTGGCTCTGCTTCATCGGAGTATTTCTCAGACCATGTCTGATAGTGGTTCTTTTTCTCCGGAACGCTATAATCTATATACACGCATACAAATTATTCCATCCTGGCCAGGCCTGGCGAATCAAGAGGCTTGGCCTCCATCTGCCGCGAATCCATGCTCCTGTGCATCATCCGTATGGCTGGAGCATCTCATCCTGGGTGTGGACCGAGCAGCCAAGACGATGCCGTGATCTGACGTCCGCGATCTGACGCCCGCAAGACACACCATCTGCTATGTGGAGTGCAGACGGGTACCTACCTAGGTAGGTATTTGATCGCGACGTTGATTTTACCAGAAACGCGCTCAGCGCGTCAATATATACTCCCAACGAATCGCAATAGTCACTGCCGTAACACAAAGCAGTGGACTTGTAGCCTGGCTACTTTCGATTTGACAGAGGTTGCCGGGCCAGCGTACTCAAACATCTCTACATACACCATCACTTACACATCCGCTTGTACTTGGCGCTCGTACATGCAGGATTGCAGGCGCAGTCTCTCCAGGATCCGTATTTACTTGCCTTCCCGACTCTTTGGCAAACCCCTAACTTCGCTCGGGGGGATTTGTGCACGGCTACTTCGGCAACCTGCCATCGATGCACGAACTTGGGCTTAAATGTAACACACGACCTCAAACAGCATGAGGCCATGAGCTCAACTGTGAGTATGATGCCATTCCTGACAGCCAGACGGAAGAAAGATGATTGCTGCCGTTTCCTGCGCAGCGAGCATAAATCAGTCCACCTTGAGTTGGGTGGTTTATTTTCAACATCATATCATACTCCGTACCTAGTCGTCTGTTCGAGCAGGTTGTTTCAGTTGGCAGTCAGTTACCTCAATAATATGTTCTTCACTTATTACTACTCCTTTCCGTTTCAGTAGTTACGTATTACGTACTGGGTAACTGACTACCTCTTCTTTTTACTCTCTACTTCCTCCTACCCCCCATGACCGCGTCATCGCGGTGGTCCAGACGGATCTCAATGCGACTGACGAGAGACAGAAGAGTCAATATGCCAGACAGGGTTGTGGACAGGGGTGTACGAGTAGGTAGGACAGGGTGTGGGAAAGGCGTCGTGAAGCAAATCCTGATGCTGCCCCGACGTGCTTTCAAGTTTGAACGAAGCCAAGCCTGGCGAACCCAAACCCAGAGGGTTACAACTTACTGCGCCTGTAGGCTGCCCGCGGTGGATTCCCCGTTCCGTTGACCTTATTTTAAAGTCCGGCAAGCCGATGGCAGCAACCCAGCGCCACCGCCAAGGACGGTACGAGCCACTAAGGCTTTACAACCAATCAGAGATGAATATCTTCCCCATGGCCCCCCCGCGGCCTCCCACAAGCCACCCACGAGCCACTGCAAAAACCTGTGCTCAAACCGCCCCCCGACCTTCATTCCGCCGATGCCCCGCCACACCCCCCCTGCCTGCCAATCATGTGGCCTCTATCGCACCGTATCGATTGTGGTCCCACACCCCACCGCTGTTCCAAGGGAAAGCCAGACGAAACTCCAACATACATCCCGACAACCCGACGTCCAGCCAAGCGGCATATGGGATCCTGACATCTTGCACAATCTCGTCCGGCTGTTCCCCATCTTGCACGGCGCGGTCTGCCATCGTCTTTTGTCTGCAAGGCCCTGCCAGATTCCTATCTTGCATTCGCATCTGCTTATTTCGAGACTGTCTTCGCTCCCACACCCCCTTCCTACCCCCCTTTCGCTCCTCGCCACAGGGTCTCTCTTCCTGGTCATTGTCGAAAGCTCCGTTCGTGAGCGGTACGCGCGGCGCGGGCCAGCTCCGCATTTCTTCTTTGCGCATTGCCGATGGTGATCTAATCTTTCGACGACGTTGAAGAAAGACCCCTTGTTTATTTTCGGCGTGGCAAAATCAAGCTGCCTGCCTGTCTGCCTGCCTGCCTGGTAAGCTCCCATGCTCTTGACACTTTGTGGTCATCGATGCCAGTCTCGGGAGCACACGCACCGCCCTCGCACACCCACCCCCCTCTGGGGAGGATACTTATCTTTGTACTTTCTGTGGCGAAGGGAGCCTTACACGACTCTATTCTCTATAATCTTGATGGACTATGACTGACCATGGGCTCAGTTGGAGCAGCAGTGTAGTTGGTGTACTCTCACACGAATTTCGCGTCTGTCTGACTCTGATAGCGCCCCCCCCCCCCCCCGCGCCCATTTCTTCCGCGCACCGGCCGATCAAACTCTATCAACTCCACACGAAACGAAAGGTATCTCCGATCTTCTTTGCCTTTTGCCTGTCGCGAACCTCGAGGGACGATCTCTGGACACAGTTCCGACTCAAATTGAGGCTTGCCTGAGTCTGAGTCTGCGCCTGCGCGACCGAAGCGCGCTGCGCGTGTGTGGTCGCCCACCCACAGCCTGCCGAAGAGTCACCGATTCGCCCGAGCTGCCAATCAGCTTCTGTTTTCGAACTACTTCACCATCGTTGGCTTCGTCATGGCTTCGGCTTCCTTCCGTGACTCTATAGGCTCCCTGGGCTGGAGCAGAAGACAGGATGAGCCCGTCAGTACGGCTCCAGAGACGGGTGTCATGGCGTCTATCAGAAACCTGAACCCATTCCAGGACCGTAGTTATGTGCGGCTCCCCACTTCAGAAACTGGGCCTGGTGCTCCTCTACCGGCTCCTACTCGGCGAGAGGAAGAAGAAGGCTGGTTTATTCGTGAGTCAAAACATCTCTCTCTGTTTTTTTTTATCTCCCCATACAAATCGGCATCTCTCTTCCTAGCCTTGGCGTATTTCTCTTGTTGTGAAACTACAGGGGGGGGGAGAAAGCCGACGTCGCATTCCTGTAGTGGGACACGCGCGTATTCTGTCTGGAGCTTGAACTTGTGCACCTGGTTTCTGCATGTGATGCGTGAATGTTGCGCCTTCTTGGTGGTGTCGAGGCTAACTTGCTTGATAGTTAGCCGCTGGGATAGGTTGCTGATCTTTGGAGCATGTAACCTGGCTGCTCTGGCGTGTTTTGTCATCTGCTTCACCTTGTTTCCCGTATTGTCGATACGGCCTCGAAAGTTTGTGATATTGTAAGTGGAGTATTTTTCTCTATGCCTTTCTCGCCGTCGTTGTGAAATCTCGGGCCTCGTCACTTGCCCGTTGCTTCTTGATCCGCGTTCATGGCGCCTCAGTCGAGCGCGGGGAGTATTCACGCTGTCTGCATATGGAGGGGCTTGGACTCTTTGTCTTTTGTCCTGCATGGATACACAGGCCCGCTCATGTAGTGGCAAGATGATACGGGCCGAGATGTGAATCATGACGTATTCTGGATCTCTTTGGTCTTGCCCCCCCTCCGCGCGAAGTACCTTGATGGGGCAGAAAATGTCGGTCAACGGTTTGCCTTGCGGCCCATCGACCTCACTTGATGCTGTAATATAGATTTGGAATACTCTGCGAAACTTTGCTAATACCCTGGTCTCTGTTTAGATGGACTGTCGGGTCTGTCTTATTCCTGGCCTCCTTCGCGGCGGTCATGGGACCCATGAACTACGTATATCACCTCCTCTCTGCGCCTAGATTGCCCTTTACGGCTGCGTATATCGGATCCATCGTCTTGACATTAGTGTTTGCAATCAAGGTATGTCGTGAAATGCTCCGGACCAGAAAAGTAGGGGCTATGATCTCTGAATTGCCTCTACCAGACTCAGATGTCTTGTTATGCAATGGGATGCAAGGTATCTAACGTGGAATCTTACTCTTCTTTAGCTCCATAGCACCATCTTGACTCTCATGTCATCTCTGGTGCAGCTCGCTTGCCTGGTGTGGTATCTGATCAGTTACTTCCCGATGGGATCGACGGGGTTGCGGCTGGCGGCGTCGTTTGGGGCCCGGCAAGCGGCTTCGTGGATGTGAGCCCGATGAGAAAATGAGGGACGAAAGAAGGAAAGGACGGAAGAACGGAAGAAAGGAAGGAAGTGTATTCTATTAGACATGGAGGAGTAACTACATGTAAAATTGGTCCCCTTGGAATAGAGAACATCGAACGGAGAACACGAATGTATAGATGGGGGCCGGGGCCGCGGAGGCGTGAAAAGGACATGGTGACAGAGGCTGCATGTTTTTCCGGAGGTTTGACCATAGCAAGCCTTCGTGCCATGCCCTCACATGTCCCAGTCTGCAGCGACTATTCTGCACCTGCTAGCTTACACCTACTGATGTTTTATTACATACACAGGTTCTCATCAAACTTACACCTGGTACATGCCTACAGGCCCATAAGAGCCAGTCACACGCACATGAGCAACGCAAACGTCAAGACAGGTCCTATTCCATGATGCTGTACCGACTTACTAGACCAGCTGATCATGTAGATCATGTGCCCGTATCTTGCAAGAGCTGCTTAACAATCAGGGGGG
>SRQH01000143.1:0-48517 GCA_018360345.1 Claviceps sp. LM84 group G4 | reverse complement strand
TCTCAAGTGGGGTCGAAGTGTGTCTCGAAGATGATTGGCCAGCGAGAGGGTCAGGTCCTCGAGACAGTCAGGTCCGGGACAGGGCTAAGGGTCAGATTCTCTTCATGCCCGGCCCCTAGGCTACTATAATACAATTACATAGTACCAACCTACCTCCTATCCTAATGTACAGTACCTAATCTATCTGTCAGTGGTTCTTTGTTCGCTCGTCACCCTTGAGGGGCTCATACCTAATCTCATTCAGTCATCCGTCGTCGGCTCACCTTTTCGTCTTGGCAGGCTCACTTGGCCATGTTGAATTTCTCGTCCGTCGTCGCCGCGCAGTAATAAGGGTCCTCGCCAAGTTCAACGCACAACGACTTCGTATCTGGACATTCTCGTCCTCCTCGTTCCTTCATTCTGATCGTCACTTGCGCTGTTCGCCAGAACTGCAAATCTTCTCCAATGATTTCCTCCCCGGCGCAGCAAGTAGACCTTCGCGAGCCGAGCCTGCTATCAACTAGTCCCTCGTCGCCGTGAACTCGGCTTATCGGTAGTCTGACTGTCGCGCAAAATCATCTGACTTGTCCGAGCGATATATTTTTCTGATAGCATGAGGTGACGGAAGACCTCGTCTCTTTTTTTTCCCACTCCGTGCGAGTGCATTCGACCCGACCAATCCTACCGAATCCTCGCGGTTTGATTTGAAGCAAGCAAATCACTATCAATATGGCTTCGACCACTTCTCAGGCCAGTCCTTTCTGGCAGTAAGTTGAAAAGTCCAAAATAACAATCGGGTGCCAAGTTAGAGGAGGTTCGGACTATCGTGACGCTCTTCCTCGTTGGAGTCCAACCACACTTCACAAGCTGACGCCTCTGAATCAACAGCCAGGCCTTGAAACTGAGAAAACACTTACTGAGGCAAATCGGAAAACTTCAGACTGAGAAGACCTCTGGAGTAGATCTATCGCAATTCATGGCTGTTGAAGGCCTGCTGGAGAAGTACGTGAAAGCCAAGGAGCCGCCAAATTTCGGTCTGTCGTTGCTAATTGCTTTCAGATTTCGACTGGCTTTTGTTCACACCATTTTTCTGGATTTTCCATGGGCCGTCAAGGAAAATGCAGAGGAAGCGCTGTGGAGCCTACACACCTCCATCAACAGCGAATATCGTCGCATTCAGGGCAGACTTAAGCATACCTGCCACGCGGTCGAGAGGCGCAAGGTCGAAAAATCGTACCATAACTTTCTGCGCGTTGCGCAGAAATTCTACAAGGGATATATACAGCGATTGACGGCACGATATGATGTTCCGGAGCTAAGAAGAATTGCCCGGGGCATCGACGCTCAGCAAACGGAGGGCATAGATCAAATCAGTCCTGTGCCCGCGGAACTTCGTAAAATGGTTTCAAAGTCGTGCTACTCAACGCTTTTGCGCATGGGCGACCTCTCCCGTTATAGAACTCAAGCAAGACATAAGAACTCTGGCTTTGAGACTGCTTTGGCTTATTATAGTCTCGCGCACCAACTAGATCCCAAGTCTGGGCACGCATACCATCAGATGGGAATTGTTCACTTGGATCAAGGAAATCATCTGGACGTTGTCTATTACTTCTATCGCTCATGGGCCGTTGAGTCTTCTCATCCTCTGGCGAATGCCAATCTCGAAGCCGAGTTCAAGTCGCTTTCACTATCCAAGGACAGACTTAACGCGCCAGACACCCAGGATGCGTTCTCCATGTGGTTTGTCAAGCTCCATGCGCTTTTCTACAAAGGGGAGAACTTCCCCCAGCAGGCAGAGCTGGAAGGTGAAATCATGCACCGACTCGAGATGGCGTGTCACAGTGAGCAGTCGACAGTGACCCTACTCAAAATGGCCCTCATCAACATTGCAGCCCACCACGTTGCTTCAACGAACTATGCCGGTCCGTGGCTCATCTCCTTTTCTTCTTGTCTTTCTGTCTTTCTGTCTTTCTATCTTTCTATCTTTCTATCTTTCATCCATACATCCCTCAGGATCCAGCCTTGCCATCATACTGACTTGACTGCAGAATCGCAGACACCCGCCACCTCTCGTTTTTATCAATTCACTTTGCGCTTTAATGCCATGTTTATTTCTCATTTTTGCGCAACCGTTGAAGTCGAGCTTAAGGAAGCAGCCTGCGTGGAGGAAAGCGGCACCACATCGGCTACATGCGCCAAATTCACACCAACGGTCCAAGCTCTACTACCTGTTCTGCGAATATACAGTATGTGGCTAGCTGCCCACCGGCAAGAAGTTCGCGCTGGAGTGGAAGCATTCGGCGGCGTGGTACCAGCTATGGTGCAAAAACTGGCCAACGTTTTCACTTTGCTATGCGTGTTCAGTTGCAGCCAAGAAGGGCTGGCTACCTGTCCGTATCTCTTGTCCGAGGACCTTGGGATTCAGGGCTTCATTCCTCTGTCAGAGGACAGAGTTCCCGAAGCCTGCCGATGTTTCTGTAGCGAAGATGGCGCCCCGAAGGCCCATCTCGAAGAACCGAGTTCTCAATTGAAGCCCGCGCAGGAAAGCGTTGCTCGAGTCTTGGACATTCTTCGTTGCGCATACTTTCTTGCCGAGGATGCGACATTGCCCATGTCCTACAAAGTTGCAGACAGCTTGCTCATATTCGAATACAGTCATGAAGCCTCTTCTACTCTTCCTGCCGCTACCTCTCCTCCTGTCGCATCTCGGGTTGAGCCTCGTGGAGAAAAGACTGGACTCGACAATAGTGGCAGAAAGAGCCGAGCAAACGTCGATAGCAGCCATAACAATAGCAACAACAGCAGTAGTAACAGAAAAACCAGCAGCGACAGCACCAGCAAAGACAACAAGAACATCAACAACGTTGACAGCAACAGCAACAAAAGAAGCGATAAACGCCACAGAAGCAATGGCAATAAGAGCAACAGCAACAATAATAAAAGCAACGACAAGGAAAGAAACAGCACCAAAAATAATAACACCAAGACCGTCAAGATCAAGACCGAAAACATCAAAATCAACAATGCCAATCCCAAAGAAAAATCCAACAATAACAACGACACGAACAGCGGCAACAAACGAAGCAGCAACACCAGAACGGCACATGAAACAGAGAACGTCTTCGAGCCCCCTGGCGCTCCTGAAAAAGCTGAGCAAGCCAGTAAAGCTACCAGCCCCCGAATGCATGAGCAGACGGACATTGACCCACGATCTTCTCTCGATGATTCACTACAGGTTCAAGAATCTACGGAAGATGAGGCAGAGAGCAGAGTCTTTGACATGCTAGCACCCTTCCTCAAGCCGCCAACGCCCCAGCCTCATCAGCAGCAGGGTCGTTCTTCGGTCGAATCATCCTACGGAATGCACACTGCGACAGCAAACGAGATTTTGGGCTCTTTTTCTACAGGCCCAAGTCCTACCGGCTCTGTCCCCCTCGGTGACCCCTCTGGAAAATATGCGCAATTGCCTTGGGCTTGGTTCAACACCCCCAAGCCAGATGACGCAGTGGGGGGTCTTTCGCCGTCAGGTCGGGACGCCTTCTCAGCGCAGCCCAGCCCGTACGATTCACCCAGGAACTTATTCGCCACTGGAACCTTGCTCGATGATCCGTTTGCAACTCCAGGACGAGCTCACTACGGAGCAGTTACTAACGGGATGGCCGCGCCGCAAAGCCGAGGCAATTACGACAGCACCGCTCCTCTAGTGGAACTCACCGACCACAAAAACAGTCTGCTCCAAGCGTTCTCAGCAACAAACATCCCGCGCAGCTCTCCATTCACTCAATGGGCTGAAAACCAATCGTCCATGGAATACAGTGAAGGCCTACTCTCCCGGCAGTCGAGAGTACATGACCATGCTACCGCTGCGGCCGCTTCTCATCAGGCCATAGGCACGTCAAGCTTCTCCCATCCTAGCAGTCTGTATCAGGGCACACCGGCGAACGCTATCGGCCTAGGTCTGGGAACTGCAGGCGGCCAGTTTGTCCCCGCTGACCTTGCAACGGGCGAACACGCTGGACAATACTACCATATTGATCATGCTGCATCTAGCTACAATGATACAATCATGCAGGGGGCCTATTACGGTAACAAGTGAGACGGCCTCCTGAACATGGTACCAAAGCAAACTTTGATCCTCTTCCATTACGTTATGTCTTCTGAATTACAATGTAGTCCAGAGCGAATGACTATTGGTATTTGTTCGAGCGGCAGACGATGAAGCGTCCTACCACTCGCACATGAGCAAGACATGTACAAGTTCCGAGCACGTGAGACCACTGTGCATTCGTCGGAGACACGGAGCTTTACAATCTACTGCGGCAACACATGGCTTTCATTCGAGCAGAGGGCTATGACCGCCGATTTCACGCGGCCAGTCAGGTCTATTTGTTCTTATATTTCTTGAAAGTGCTAAAGTATCTGAACCAAACATGATCGGATCGTGGAGGATACCGAATCGCTATGCGAAGAGAGCCGATACTTCTGGGGCTCTTTTGTATTCTTTAGTTTTTCATACTTTCCTATTTTTTTGTTCGCCGCGGATGCAAAACGCCGTTGTTGAAACCGTTTCCCCCTAAGCCCTCAACGCCGTGCCCCATCATTCATTTTGGTAATCGACAGTATCATTGCAAGAAATTAGAATCTAGGAGGAGGCAGTGTAGGTCTGCTTGGGGAAAGGATACCTGCATGAAGAGTCGAGTCAGTCTGAATGGCGCTTTTAAGTTTGCAGAAATAGTAGGAATGGTCGGCGACGAAGCGTGGGAGAGATTGGGCTTATATCGGGAGTGGTTGAAATTTTGTTCTTCTTGTCCTCCTCGACATGATCCGGATGGTCCGATTAGGGTAGACGCAACTCCGGATGATTTAATGATGATGAGATGCTTATGTAACACCAATAGCCGTTGCGTGAAAAGTGAAGTGATAAAAAATTAAGTACGGTGAGAGGAAGACTTACGAAGGTCCGAGCTCCTGGATGCTCAGTCTAGCCAGCCACTGTCCCATATCGACACTGGTGGCGAGGTCCTTGCCCTGCATGATACCTGCCAGAAGACCTCCGGCAAAGGCGTCACCGGCACCGTTGGTGTCGTTGATCTGCTCCTTGGAGATGGCGTGGACTGGGAACTCCTTGATCTGGTCCTCACCCTGAACGGCGACCAGAGTAGGCTCGGTGCCCTGGGTAATGATGGCAACTCGCTTTCGCTTGCCATTCTCCTTGGGAAGGTTGGCAAGGTGCATGGCAACATGCATGGGCTCCTTGTTGGGCAGGTCGTGCGACTCAGCATAGGCAGCAGCCTCGGTTTCATTGCCGATGACATAATCCCAGTAAGGAGCACTGGCATCAACGGGCTCCTTGAAGAACTGGGGAATGAAGGGAGCGGACAGAGACAGAACGAAGATCTTGTTCTTCTCAGCAGCCTGCTTGGCGAGCTCCATGATTGCAGGGGGGCAGACTATGAAGAAAAGAGACAAAGAGAGAGGCAGAAACAGTTAGTTTGATGATGACCGTACCAGACCAAGGCCCAGAGAAAAGGGGGGTTCAGCGTTGCTCACCGGTGAAGTGGTAGCCACCAACGTAAAACACCTCTGCGTTCTCAACCAAACTCCAGATCTCAGGCTTCTTCAAGTGGTCAAGGTCGTAGTGGTTCGCAGCGCCCAGGTCGGTGCACAAGCTGCGGTTATGGCCAGTGATCACGACACCACATCGGCCGGTCTTGTGCTCCTTGTCGACTCGGTACTCAACACGGAGGCCAGCCGCCTTGACGGCATCGTGCATGATGGCAGAGTACTTGTCGTCACCAGCACCGCCGAGGTAGACGACGCTGTTGGGGGGCAGAATGTACTGAGCTCCACGGGCAGAGTTCTGGGCAGCACCACCGGCAATCAACTTGGCATCGTAATTGTTGAGGAGGTCCTCGTAGAGGGGCAGATGCTTCTCCTCGGCGAGGATGGCATCGTTGGCCTTGAGGTCGTACTTGGCCAGAAGGTCATCGTTCCCGACGGCCTGGATATCTGTTCATAGCTCGACGATTTTCAAGATTAGATGTGTTGCTCTTTCAATACCGTCATATCATGATATCCCTCTTGGTAATCATTCAGGGTGGGGGAGGAGGGGGTTTGCTTGATGAGGGGTAAAAAGAGGGTTGCGGCTTCGGTAACAGCCGCCGTTGAGGTCAGTGGGAGACGCTCCTGGAACGTACCGAGAAGAGGGTTCTCGAGACAGAGAAGGCCGTATTCTTTGGACATTGTGTGCGTATTTATTTTTTGTTGAACGGACTGGGATTAATTAGGACGGCGACAAGAAGTATGTATGAAGGAGATTTGACAATGTGACTACGATTATGGGCTGTAGCCTGTAGGAGGAGGTTCACGCTGTATCTCATAACAAGAGAGAAATTTATGGTGGGGTTGGCGGGGCAGTTGTGCTTGACTGTTGACATTGGACAAGCTTCCTTTGTGGTGGAGGTTTGGTGTGAACCGGTGTGAACCGGTGTGAACCTGCGCCTGATCTGGCTGTCAATGTGACCACTGACGATGTCCTAGCAAGGACTTGACTGCCTGAATTTCTTAGTTTTTGAGCAACAACACTGCGTTGAGCATACATACCATGTGTTCAATTGTTAGACAAGAAAGGTGCAAAATCGTTAACTCGGAGGAGAAATGGTCAGGTGTTGCCCCAAGCTGATAAGCTGTGACCTGCATGGAGCAAAGACCTCCCGACGTCTTCTCTACGAGTACACGCAGCCGACTGAATGTGAACAGTTCCAGTGTCTGTTTGAGCCCTGGAAGGACGGCACGAAAGGGTGTCCACGATATTCTTCGTAGATCGGCTGCTTCCAAGTGTGCTTAATCTGCTTACCTCAAAGCGAGGGGTAGTCTTAGGCACTCGACGTGTTATCAACGCCCCAAATTTGATAGCTTTACGAGTACAAGCTGGCTACCTAGTATGGCACGCGAAATGCTTCTGTATTGGTCACGAGAGAAGCAAGAGAGTGAATCGAGAAAGCTCTGTTGACGTTGAGACCAGCTGAATATTATGCCAGGCTGGAGACAGGCTCCTCGTGGCGACAGAGTCATGGAGCTCGTCCGTAGTGTGTATACCTCGATTCTCTGAGTATGTACGTGAATCTATCATCATCGAGTCGTTAGTGCTTCAGCTGTGACACCTACATACCAATTTTTGTTCGCATCATGAAAGCCGCGGCACTTGGACAGGTTGTTGGGTGATGTCGAGGTCCTTCTACCCTTGACTGCCTGGCCCATACCCAGCCTCATTCTATTGAGTGCCGAGTCTGATCCATTCCGGTATATCGAAGCCTATCCATCACCACAGTGAATCGATGTTTCACTTCATCCGCTTCATCACGCTCGCAGGAGGAACCAATTATTGTTGTGTGCGCCAAATGACATAGTACTTGCTTTCTGAGCTACCATATTCCTGCTCGCAGCAGTACCATCAAGAATAGATACGAGCAAGCCACTGTAACACCATCCCAATGAGACCAAATTTCCAACCCCTTACTCCTTTGTCTTCTGAGTACCACGCAACAGACCCGTCCTTCTGGCGGCAATGAGACCAGCCTTTTGACCCTGGGCGGCATATCGAGAGATGGTGGAAGCTTTACCAATGTGCTGATGGTTACCCTGTGCAATTTGTCAGTATCCCAACCGAAAGTCATATACATGCAGGCCGCGGAGAAACATACACCACCGTGAGGATGGTCCACAGGGTTCATGGCAACACCACGAGTCTTGGGCCAGCTGTTGCGCTTGACGGCGAACTTGTGCTTGGCACGAGAAGCCTTCAAGAGAGGCTTGTCGGTACGACCACCACCGGCAACGATACCAATCATTCCACGGGCGGAGGACAGAACAATCTTCTTGGCGCCTGAAGGAAGCTTGATGCGGGTCTTGCCCTCATCAGGGTTGTGGCCGATGACAGTGATGTAGCCACCAGAGGTACGGCCCAGAGAGCCACGGTCGCCCACCTTCTCCTCAACGTTTGAAACGACAGTACCCTCGGGCATCTCGCCGAGAGGCAGAACGTTGCCGACAGTCAAAGCAGCCTTCTTTCCGGCGTAGATGAACTGGCCGGTGTACATGCCCTCGTTGGCGATGAACGTCTCGGAGACCTGCTTGAACTTGTACGGGTGGCGGAAGGTCACCTTGGCAAGGGGAGCACCACGACCTAATACACAAAAATAAACCGTCGTCAGCCTCTTCTTCATTGACCCATTTTCGCAATTCAACTTCGGTTGTAGATTCGGCGGACTGGATGTTGAAGACTAACCAGGGTCGTGAATGATGTCCTTGACTACACCACGAACGTAGCCATGGCGTTCGGCGTAATCGAGAGTGCGGAACTTGGCAGGGGCCTTGTTCAAGCGCGTGTTGGCCGCTATTCCCTCCCGTTAGTATGCCTCAACTCGATGTCGCTGTCGTTGGAAATCGGAGTCGGAGATTCTCGTGGATGGTACTGACTGAAAATAGATCCACGACCCTTGCGCTGATTGCGAATAACTCTACCCATGGCGGCTCGTGTGGGCTCGATTCAATCGTTCGAGTATACTATCGCAGATTACGCCGTCAGTCGAGTGTCCAGCCGAGAACTTTTTGTTGAGGGTCAAAATTTACCTGGCTCCCGCCGCTTAGTGATGTATCAAAAGAGGCGATCACTGTGTACTTGGATGATAATTTTTGTGTGCGGGACCTTGCGAGCACGGTGGAGCAGCCCTGACCACGTGATCCCAGCCTCAACTTGCATCAAGCGAGCTAACATCCTGCTTACCTTTCGTGCCCCGCTTTTCGAGAAGTTGCGCAAGCGGCAAGCCTTTTAATGTCTCCACATTTCATTCCCCTCCCAACTCTCAAGTCCGACGACGCCGACATGCCCGTCGTGCGCCGTGGCCCGTCACATCAAGCCCGCCTTGATCATAAGCTCTGCTCGTAACAGTCTGCGCGGAGACCAAGTTTGCTATTAACGCGGGCGCTGAATCATGCCTCAACGGTGCTCATGATACTGGTCCATGCCAGTTCTCTCTCTCTCAAGTAGATCCTTCATGGTGGTGAAACAAAATCATGCTAACTGAACGCAGCTTTAAGATCTACCTCGATCATCCACTCAATTCACATCGAGTATACGAGAACTCGTTAAAAAAAATGTGCTGGTGGCCGAGGATGTGCAGCACCGACTGGGAACGCAGCAAGTCCAGGATGTGGCACCACTACGTCAGCGTACCTCAAATGTCAATAACAATGTCATACCAGGCTACCAGAAAGTCGGCGGTGAAATATTTGATATCTCGCAGCAGAGATAGTCTTCATCAGCATTGATATCGTAACAAACCGAGGCCTGTATCCAGCAAAGACATTGGTAGTGGCGCTGCTCTTGTATTGCGCGACCAGAACAGTTATCACTTGTGACTTGATCATATCATCAAGCCAAAGGATGTTGATAGCTGAGGACACACCTTGATCGCTGCCAAAGGATTACTCCAACGAGTCTTCGCGATACCTTCAGCGTTGCGTGGCGTATGGAAAAGCGTCTTGCTGAGAGGAAAACCAACCAAACCCGTACAGAGCCGGGCCAAGTACTCCCTTCACTTGACCGTACATTGGGATCGGTTATGCAGCAAGTGCTGAATTGCTGAGGCCCACTTCATGCTATGATCACTGCGCGCCGATCGCTTCACAGTATCATGCTCATCGCAACACGCGAGGAGAACCGCGTGGACAAAAAGGAGTGTGTTGAGCTGGTCGGGCTGGGCGTTGCTACTAAACAGCCAACTTCTCGACATTCCAGCAGACTGAATACAATTATCATCCTTTCGCAGACTCCTCAAAAAAATAATCGCGAAGCACGATTGACACTTAGAAATTCTGACATCAGCACGGTTGAGGAGCGAAAAGCTGAGCAGACTGGCATCTCGTTGATTTTTGTTAAAGATTTGAAGTCACAGCCGTGATGTTGTAGGAGAACAGCGTGCTTGTGCAGATGGGATTTTTTTGGGTACATCTCATGTCCAAGGCGTCAGTGACGGGACTAGACCGCAACATGAGAACGACGGAAGGCGCATCAAGAGGAGGAGCAATGGAGCACAGAGGAAGTTGTCTTCATGTCCGACATTGGGACGTGATGGATTTGTTCAGATAGGCGCTGCATACGGAGTATAAATTCGAAGTTCATAATTCCCTTACTCATCCAATTGGCTTGAACCTGATTTGTGGTGGCATGGACGTGGGTTTGGCTTAGTGCACGTCTCGACGACGCAACAACCTCGACCTTCGGCATCTTTCACTTCTCCACATACCGCGTAGTCAACCTTGCACCGCGGACACAGCCAACATGTCTACCGACGAAGACTTGTCTGATCTGTCCTCTTTATCGTCGCTATCACCTGTTCCATCAGATGCCGAGTTAGACGACGTTAGCGACGATGAGGCGCCCAAGTCCAAGGGTGGCATTTTGAAGTTCTTCCCCAAGCTTTCCGAGCTGCCCCCCAAAGCGCCGTCGCCACCGCCGCGAAAACGCTCGCCCTCGCCTCCTCACGAATATGTGCTTGCCGATAACCCTGACATTGCTGTACGTTCTCGGGTTGCCAATGTTATGCCTTTCACCTAGCCAGTCGGCGTCCTTCGTGTCCATAGCGCCGACGTCGTGTTGACGGGCGGATGAGACGCGAAATGTCGCGTCTCAACGTGTTACACGGCAATCAAACGCAACTAGCACGGTCACTAACAATGATTCCAGTTCATTGTAATGTTCAGAAGCCGGTTCAACGACGCATTTCCGAAATCTCTTGCTCATTTCGGACCGCAAGAGCTGGAACGTGATATCGTCGAGTCTGTTCCGGGAGATCGAGCTGAACAATTTCTATGTGCTATATTGGGGTTACTGTTGAATCGAAAGCAAGATGTGAAGTAAGCCACGTATTTCTCCAAGAACTACGTGTCAGTCGCTGACTTTTTGCTCTCATCCTCCTACAGAACGGGACATTATGGAAGAGCTCTAGAAGATGCGATGGCATCACACAAGAACCAGTGGCCGGCGTCTTGGGAGGACAAGAACCCGCTATCGGGTGGTGCAACTTTCAAATCGATGACACCATCGGAAAGGGTATGTGATGTTGGCTTGAAGAAGCTAGGAAAATGCTGACCCCTGATAGCTTACGCTGCTGCGGACCTTGATTATCTGGTCTATGGCTTCTTCTGATACTGTCAAAGCACTGATCAATCAATCATATAAGCAAAATCGACACGAAGATGACTTGAACCAACCCAGATCGGTTCAATCCTGGGGGTCTGACGGAGAAAAGCGACGTTACTTCTTAGTGGAAGGTCAAGACGACACGAACTTCCGAATATACCGAGAGAGTAATCCTGCCGGTACAAATAGGACTTGGAGGAGTGTTGCTGGATCTATCGATGAACTGCGAGCCCTTTCCGAGAAGCTTGAAAAAAAGGACGGCGGCCCAAAGGCTAAGAAATTGGCCCAGAAGATGCTGCAAGTTATCCCTCGCTTCTTGGCTGGCGAAGAGGTCAGTGATGTGACTATTTCGATCGCTTTTATTATCACAGTTTTCGGCACTCTCGAAGGAAATAACTAGTGCTGCATAAAGTCTATAGCTGACACATTTCGAACAGAAACGCAAGCGACGCGAGTACCGCCAAATGCGAAAGGAACAATTCAAACGTCCAGAACCCGGGTTCTCCATGTACGAGGGTCGGACGCGCGGTAAACGAATCAAGTACACTTTTTCCGATGACGAAGATGGCTTTTATTCCGATTCGACTGGCAACCGACGGTCAAGCCGTAATACTGGTGCGAATACGCCGATAGAGACCGGACCGGTCACAACTTCAAGCGGTAGACAGATCAAAGCGCCCCCTCGGCTAAACATGGTGGCAGACGGGAATCCTCGCGGTAGTGTTCGAGAAGCACAACCTGAAATGGGACAGATTGTTTCAATGGATGCATCCGGACGATCTATGCGGTCAGCGGCACACCAAGGAATCAGCAACGGACGAGGTGCTGCATCGCGACAAAGGCAGAGTGATGATGATGAAAGTGAAATAGCGTCCGGGGACGATGAGGATGACAAATACGTTCAAGTCAGGGTGGGGGAATCCGAAGACGAGGACGAGGACGAGGACGAGGACGAGAATGAGGAAGAGGAAGAGGATGAGTCCTACAATCAAGACGAAATGATTGAAGATGGCATCGTCGTCGAACAGCCCCAAACTCTGGTCGTGAGACTTTCTGTAACGCCACCAAAGCTGAAGACAGCTCTGACCTCGGTCGACCAAACGCCAAATATGCTTCCCACACCAGAGGCACAAGACTGGAAGACGGACACCAGTGTGTCAGAATCCAAGATGTTCGAGATGAAAGATGCACCACCAGTCCTGGATACACAGTCAAGCTCGATGGAACCGACATCAAAAGAACAACAGACTCCGCCGTTCATGGCCAACACACCTCAAACAGAATCACAGACCAGCCCAACCATCGTTGTCGGCGAAGAGAAGGAATCGTGTTGACGCTCCAGCTTTGACGCTAGCTAATCCCAGGTTGCTAGCTTTTAGTGGAAGCTCGGAAAAGCCGCATGCTGAGATAGGTTCGCCTTCTGATGGGCTGTGAACGATGTTTATAGAGAACAGATGGACGGAGTTTGATGACATCCGGATTTCTCGGCGCTGGAGTTTGGATCAAAATTTATCTATGGTTGCGACATGTACTGTATCGAGGTCTTTATTTTCTTTCGATCTCGTAAAAGGACAACACGGAAAGAGACAGTGCCTGTCTCGAGGCTGCGAAGCTTGGTCCAATCTTGGAGCTGTTACTGCTAAGGGGTTTCGCGAAAAGTTCATGATGAGTCAAAAGGTGGTTCACACGAGGCCATCATGTTCCTGCTACTTTCACAGAGCTATCACTGTAGTGCCTTCGATAGAGGAATATCATAGTGAAGCGTGACCAGTGATAGGGGGCGTGGAGCCAAACAAACAATTATTTTGAGAACGACCTCTTCGTGAGGTGTCAATTCTGCATGCATGTACAAGTCGATCTTGATTCTGTTGCCTAAAGCTGGGGTTTCCTCTTGGGCAATGCCCAATTATTGACGCCATACCACCATCTCCTCACGCGCGAGCCTGCCGTATTGCCATGCAGCTTCGCACTTCGATTCCAGAACTGCCAGCCACACAGCAGCAAATTGTAGATTACGCCCTGAGCCAAAGGCATTATGACCTGTATGTGACACGTCAGTCGTCGCCAATCTTCTCCTTCTACGGCAGAGCTTTTGGACGCCATTTTTCTGTCTCTGTCTCTCTTTTTTCTTCTATTGTTTTTTCCTTCAAGTGTTTTTGTATTACCTGATCTCTGGTTGTGATGAGGAGTACTTTCCACCATGTGTCTGCGTGAGCAATACTCCGTAGGTAGCTCTGCTCGAACCGCAGATCTGGTAAGGGGGGTAGATTATGAGATTTTCGAGCCGGTCTAAGGACACTATAAGGGATATCGTCGTCTTCATCGACGTGAATTATGTCGTCGCCGTGTGCGCGCGGGCTGTGGAAGGTGTACGGCTCCCTTTTGTCGGCGGCAGTGGACGGCGCGGCGTCGAAGTTGATGTCGGGGTGGGATCGGATATGGCCAGCCTGTATGGTCTCGGCGACTTCCGCTATCACTGACTCTGGGTCCATGCTGGGCAAATAAGCGATCGTTCTTTGTAGCCTGGCATATAAAAGGGCAGTATTCGATAGTGGTGGCTTGTCTGCGTTCTCGAGCAGCAAGCTCCAGACGCAGCTCGGATGGACTTGACATTGGAGTCGCTACATCATGGCGTAGGTTGATGTTCTGCCGAGCGGTGAGGGCTCCCCATGCACAATTACATAGGAGGTACCTTAGGTAGGTAGAGGTAGGCAACTTCTTCTCTTCTGTGAGTCGTGACACGATACGAATGTGGAATTACACTCGGGAGTCACAAATGACGTTCAGGGCGGTCACTCCCGGAGTCCCCTGGGGACAATGAACGAGACTCTGGCTTGTACATGTGTCCTTGATTGGGCATTGAGCCTGACGCTGCATGGCGGGCTTTGTTCTGATGCTGCCTAACATCATGTCTGGAATCCCTCCTGGAATTCCGGGTGCGTCTCTTAGGTACTCTCTCCGCGTGATGCGTCAGAGGCCCACAGTACATTTAGGCTGGCCCTGGGCTATGGCTTGAGCCTTGTACAGTGGCTGTAGACTGTTACTGTAGCGGATTACAGTGGATCAAGTACATACATGTACCTGGTAAACTTGCAAAAAAGCACCACTGCCAACAACCAGACAATAAATAGCAGAATGCGGGACTCCTACAATTCTTCCTCCAGCACACCAGCCCTCCTCCGCACTTGTCCTGTCACCGCGCCTCTGCTTCCTGACACGACAACGAGGACCTTTCATGCGCCGCGGGGCCAATCCGATAATTTGCTCGTCGTTTTATTAATCCCAAGCCGCCACCATGTCTGAAGCGCAGTCGAACGAGGCCGAGAGAAACGTAAGTCGACAGCTCGCGCACCACACACCCTACGAGAAAAAAATTGTGCTCGAGACCCTAAGCCCCTCTCCTGGGCTACTCTACTCCTTTGAGCAACCCCTCCAACTGCCCCTCCAGCGCAGGCCTTGCTCTATGCATTAGCTGCTGCTTCCCCGCCACGAGCGGTGCGGGTGGTCTCTGCCTGCTATGACAGGTCGGAGAAAGTGCTTTTGCAAAGCGCCTTTTACGACGAGCTCCCGAGACACCTATCATCGAGGGGGGGAGTCCGCGCGCCGGCTTCGATGTACCTCAATCAATCGAGCTTTTGAAGCTGACGATGCCGCCCACAGATTGAGATCTGGAAGATCAAGAAGCTGATCAAGCGTCTTGAAGCTGCCAGAGGCAATGGAACATCCATGATTTCCCTCATCATTCGTATGTGCTGCGTTCTGGCCGACGGCTCGCGCCACCATCGAAGGTTGTACTGACGCGCGCCAACTTGCAGCGCCAAAGGATCAGGTCTCTCGTGCAGCCAAGATGTTGGCTGAAGAATACGTGAGTCGACGTCTTATGCTCCGAGGCGAGTTCATGATTGGACTTGCAGCTCATTGCTGACATTCCCGTCCTTTGAAGGGTACCGCTTCCAATATCAAATCGCGCGTCAACCGACAGTCGGTCCTGTCCGCCATCACGTCGACTCAGAATCGGTTGAAGTTGTATAACAAGGTTCCTCCTAATGGCCTAGTCATCTACTGTGGTGAAATTTTGACCTCGGAAGGAAAGGAGCGAAAGGTCAACATTGACTTTGAACCCTTCAAGCCAATCAACACCTCGCTGTACCTTTGCGACAACAAATTCCACACGGAAGCTCTGGCTGAGCTGCTAGAATCTGATCAAAAGTTCGGTTTCATCATCATGGACGGTAACGGCGCTCTTTTCGGTACCCTCAGCGGCAACACCCGCGATATTGTCCACAAGTTCTCTGTTGATCTGCCCAAGAAACACGGACGTGGTGGTCAGTCCGCTTTGCGTTTTGCCCGTCTTCGTGAGGAAAAGCGTCACAACTATGTTCGAAAGGTCGCCGAGTTGGCCGTTCAGAACTTCATTACAAACGACAAGTCCAACGTGGCGGGTATTGTTCTCGCTGGTTCTGCCGACTTCAAGAACGACCTCAACGCGTCTGACATGTTCGACAACCGTCTTCAGACTAAAGTTATTAAGGTGGTCGACGTATCGTATGGTGGCGAAAACGGTTTCAACCAGGCCATTGAATTGTCGTCCGAGACACTCGGAAACGTCAAGTTCATTCAGGAGAAAAAGCTTATTGGAAAGTACTTTGAAGAAATCAGCCAGGATACCGGAAAGGTGTGTTACGGTATTGACGATACTCTGAAGGCGCTGGAGCTTGGTGCTGTCGAGACCCTCATCGTCTTTGAGAACCTAGAGATTACTCGTTGGGTCTTGAAGGACAGCAACGGCGACGAGAGTATTCTGCACTTTTCTAAGCAACAGGAACAAGCCAATCGAGATAAGTTCTTGGATTCTTCTACTGGTCAGGAAAAGGACATCGTATCACAGGAGTCTTTCTTGGAGTGGATTGCCGAGCATTACAAGGATTTTGGCGCTGCTCTCGAGTTTGTGTCTGATCGCTCAACTGAAGGCAATCAGTTCGTGAAGGGTTTTGGTGGTATCGGCGGCATTCTCCGCTATAAAGTTAACTTTGAGCAGCTGGCTGATCTCAGTGACGATGATGAATACTATGACGATTGACCTGTGGACCCCCTCGTCTCAAACGAGGGTGATGCTCAAGTTCAACCGTCTACACAGTACGAGGATGACACGCGCCACGATGGCGACGCGCCGAGGTCCACCAAAGCCGCGCCGCTGTCTTTTGCTCAGAAGCGCTTGATGCGCAATGCCGAATCTGGTTCTGAAACAAAACACCATCAGGTATCGCGACCAAGTCCACTTCGTTCAATGATGACGGCTACTTGAGCTCACTTATTGGCATAAATCGGAGGTAAGATATCAACCGTTCCAGCCGCGTGCGCTCTAGTTTGGGTCGATTCTAATTCTCGTGCGAATAGAACAGATGTCCCGGAATATTCCAAGGCTCAAAAATTGCTACGAAATGGGTTGTTGAATGGATAGAGAAGTCTTTTAGCAGGTCCGGAAGGTGTTTTACTCGGCGACGGATAAATCGTTCTGGTCGTCCGGGCCTGGTCGTTTTTGTGTAATTTACCATCATGCCGCGCTCCTGGTCTCTGTTCCGTAACCAGGCTCGCAAAGGGCTATCAGTTTTTTTTTTTAAAAAAAATTAACAAAAGTCAAATCAGTCACTTGTTCGTCAGAAAAGCAATAAATGTAAACGTTTGATACATGCCGCCCGATGTCTTACCGGAAGTGCATGAAGTTTGAACGCCCACTACCTGTAGGTAGGTACCTATGTACGAGGTTGCCGGCAGTTACGGAGTACAGCTGCAGTCCTTGTCAATGTGGAGACTGTACGTCACCCGCCGCCCGCGTCTCTTATTGTGGGGCATCTCATGCCCATTGTTAACTTGATTGTTCCCGAATCTACCAGGTGCTAATAATAAGGAGAGAGATGTAACCGCCTCCTCGCGCATACGGAGACTGGAGTAGATCTGGTTGTGCTTTCAAATCCCTCCCACCGCTGGCCACATAGTGTACGAACGGAAAAGGCGCTCCAGAGCACAGTGAAACGTGCTACTGGAGAGCCCCCTCGCTACTCCGACTTGGCCGTCCGCCATGTCGTCGACCGTACCCGTCTCGTCGGGAAGACCTCGTCGGCAAAATGACCGCGGAATTCCTGTCAGCCTCAATGAAGCTGCGCTGGATTCGCCAACATTCCGTGCTACAGCAGTCCATTTCATCGATCAGATAGAAGCCGTAGAGAAGTGGCTCAATGGCTATGTGAGCTCGACCTCCAAATTCGCCCACGAGATTCAGGGGCTCGAAGACACTATCAACAACTATCTCACCAAAACGACACCATCGGCTGTCGACGGTTTTATCGAGAGTGACTATACTTTGCTCGCCCTGAAACGGGTTGGTGACGCGCAGCGAGAATGCTGGATGCAAATTCTGAGCAATGTCAAGGGGCTGGACACGTCCGTCGTTGAGCCCATACGGGACTTTTTGAGCGGCGACATGCGCAACTTTAAGGATATTAGGAGGACTTTCGAGCAGACACAACGCGCATACGACTCGACACTTGCACGATACGTTGGCCAGTCGAAAACGAAGGAGCCCTCCGCGTTGCGCGAGGATGCGTTCTCTGTCTATGAGAATCGTAAAGCCTACATGCAAGCTTCGATGGACTGTTGCCAGTTTGCACCACAATTGCGTCTTGCGGCTGACAAGCTTCTTATCAGGGTCTGCTCCGATAGGTGGAAGGACCTAGTGCGTTCGAAAGATGCCGTGACCAGTGCGACTAGATGGACTCGGGAAATGGACCGCGTTCGTGGATGGACCAAGGAATTAGAGGCATCCGAGGCGGTCTTCAAAGCCGAGCTCCAGTCTGCGAGGAGAGCCCTAGGCGAGAGCACTCTTGAGGGCTTCAAACCATCCCGCGAGCTGGAAGACTATAGTGCATCTACAGTACCTTTCCTGGGATCTCGAGGACCACTCAATCTACGCCCGAAACATGATAGCGCTGTATTATCCGAGAAGCAGGGGTGGCTGTTCTTGAGAGTCATTTCCGGCAAGCCAGTCAGGTATACCTGGGCGCGAAGGTGGTACTACTGCCGCGATGGTGTATTTGGTTGGCTTGTTCCAGGGCCCCAGGGTGTTCTTCAGGGAGATGAGATTGGTGTCTTGCTCTGCAATACGAAGCCGACTGTGGGCGAGGAGCGGCGCTTCTGCTTTGAGGTCAAAACGAAGAATCAGACCATGATGCTGCAGGCGGAAAATCAGAAGGAACTAATTGACTGGCTCGAGGTATTTGAAGCGACCAAGAAGAAGGCTTTTGAAACAAGTATGGGAAGAAACAACAAAAACAACGACAACAAGAACAACAAGGATAGTCATAAGAACAAAAACAACGTGAGCAAAAACCCAATAATGAGCGGCAACGATCCGGCTTTCTCAATAAACCCGCCTAGCGCGCCGGAATTCTCGGCGAGACCTACCGATCATGCAGGAGCCATGACTTCTGCGACTACCGATGATATTGCTTCGGGCTTGGAACGGCATGCGACTCTTTATCCGCCCGGACAAGACGTGGCAAGACAAAGTGTGGACGCTCAAGGTGGAGGAGCAACAGGACGGCGGTCCTTCAGCGCGCTAGGGAAAGATCTTTCGCGGGAGGACGACGAGAGTAGGAGAGAACATGCGACACGGATCATTCACAAGCTTGATCTTCATAGGAAGGCCGCGATGGGTGCCGGGTCCACTGAGCCTGGCCCAAGCGGTTCAGGTGCACCGGCTTCAGGCATTGCTGGCTTGATATCTGCAAGTCATAATTTATTACCCGCTGGATCAATGAGCCCTGTTGCCCTCCCCAAGCAGTCTGTCGGTCTTCTCCCATCTCTGGAGGCTCCACGTGCTTCTCTTGCTCCTTCAACGTTGGCTAAGCCTCCTGCAACGACTGGCCTGAGCCGCTCTGCCGTCCTTTTGATGGCGGAAAAGCGCTCGACTTCCGGCGGAAGAAACAAATTACCCACGTCTATTCTCGCAAACTATTGGGGAAGTAATCTCTGGACCAAAGCCGATACCCCAGAACATCAACCTATGCTACCAAGACATGATGATGACGACCCAATCGGTATCGTTCTACCACAGAGCTCGCAAACGAGTCTTGCTGCGGCCGGATCCGGGAATCCAGTGGACCGCCCGGTACCTCTCAACTATCCTCCAGAACTGAGAGCGCAGAATGCTCAATTTCGTCTTCTTTTCCCGAACGCCTTGCCCGGCGAGAACCCCGTGCTCGTGTTTCGTGCGGCGTGGTCTAGCTCCTCCGAAGGACCAGATGTCCCGCCCAATGAAGCGCTCGCCGGGCATGGAAGAATCTATGTCACACCGGACAATATGTACTTTTATAGCCATCAGATGGGTTTGGTCACCGCGTATGGCATGAGCCTGGACACCGTTACCGAACTCACTACAGCGGCGGGAAGAGAATGTGATGTTATCAACCTACAACTTGACAAAGACACGAATGATGGCGGATACACACAGATTACTGTCAAGGTGTTTTTAGACGATCTTCACCTTCTTCACACGCGTTTGAACCTTCTGATTGATAATTTGCAAGCTGAAGAGCCCATGGATGCACATGATCTCATCGCGGCGATGATCAGTGTAGAAAGAGAAGAGTTTGAACGGCCAAGTGCTGGTGCTGAGAGCTGGGAAGACGTGTCAGCGAATACGACAACAGGACTGGATGATGGTACAACGCCTGGCAGAACAGCGGGACGCAGCATTCAACATCATTTCGGACCGCCTCTCCAGCGTCCCAATCCACATCAGCGAATGCCAGGAAAGCTGCATCTCCCCTCTCACCCCGTCATATACGAGCCGGAGGGCATGCACAAGATGGCAGCGGAGCGACACTTTGAAACGAGTGCCAAAGCTTGCTTCCACGTCCTTTTTGGTGACAAGAGCTTTGTGTTCCCTAAGCTGTACTTTGAGCACCGGGCACAGCAGATTGCGCAAGGCCCTTGGGTACTCGCCGACCAAGCGCAGATGCGTCGCGACTTTCACTTCAAGGTGGATTATGTAGACATGCTGGGTCGCAAAAAGTCGGCCAATGTCAAGGACTACCAGGTTATCGACGTCTACAGCGACCACGTCACGTATGTGGTGACACATATCAAAACGGCATGGCATCTGCCTCATTCGCAGAGCTTTAAGCTCGTCACCAAGATTGTGATTACGCACGTGGCCAAATCCAAGTGCAAGCTGGCCGCGTACGTCAGGATTGACTGGACTAAGACGCCAGCTCTATCGAAGAATCTGGTAGAACGACAAGCGCTCCACGACGCGGTGGCAGATGCGGAGGAAATGGCCGAGCTGGCGACTGACCAAGTGCGTAGGCTGGGCCCGCGCAGTCGCACCAACCGAGCGATCCAGGTCTACGGCCATGTTGGTCAACAGACACAGGTTGTTGTGTTTTCACCAGCAGCCGCAGAATCGAGCAGAAAGCAGGTCATCAAGCCACGAACGCTCACGGCCTTGCAGTTCGAAACCATCCGTTCGCTGGGCGAAAGCGCCGTGTCGTCGCTCATCATGTGGGCCTTTGCAGCCTTCCAGAAGCTCTTTGGAATCCTGACGGCGCATCGCGTCATTGTGCTCCTCCTCGTCGCGAGTACATTTACAAACCTGGTGTTGACGTCGACCGAATCCTCGACGTGGTGGAAAGAACGCAGAGCAGCCAAATTTATGAAACGTGTCGGAGTCACGCCCAACTTAATCATGAGCAAGGCCATCTACATTGCGGACCTGGACCAGGCCACTGGCATCAACGACAACCGCCTCGATGCCTACCTCCCGACAAACAGTACCTGCTTCAGCACGTACAAGGCCCTGCTGGATGCGACCGACATGGACAGAACATGGGAAGAAGCCGGCGCGCCGCTATCCTCGCCGTCAAGCCGTGCCATAGCTCAACGGCTCCGGCGCACGAGACAGCGCCTCGGCTCTTATCGGCACGATTTGGTAGTAGCGATGCGCGTGGTCAACAACATCGAGCGAGAGATGCTACAGTCAGAATGGGAGAACTGGCTGGCCAATGAAAAGTCGCTGTGCGATCAACTGGACACGATGCTGCAGCAAGACGGTGAAGGAGATGTGACTGCCGCCAAGGATCGGGTATCTCGGTCGGCGATGCAGCAAAAAGTGGTGGGGTCGCTGTCACAAAGCAGGAGGAAGGCTTTGGAGGAATGGAAGAATGGATATTGTGGAAGCTGTGGGCGGGACTTGGAGGCGGTGATGAAGGATAGGGCTAAGGGGGTAATGTAGGCAGGCATATGTAGCAGATTATAGACATCATGGAAACGAGTACAACATATATTAGAGGTATATACTTCATAATCGCGCACAAAGGGGGTTGCGTTGACAATGTGCGCGGAGTTGATCATTTGTTCATGCCTTCTTTCCATTTTCTCTTATTTTTTTCCTCAGTCGATCAGGCCCGGACTTTTCAAAGGGCAGGCCCGCCGCGACAAGGATGCCTGTTCGTGAATCGTGATTCTTTTTAATCGCCGACCCTAGAAGTCTAGAACCCATCGGGAGATTTAAGCCGCGAGGGTCCGTGCAGTGACGTCAGCCCGACGTGCCCGACAAGCCGCGGGCTCCGAGCTGTTGCTGTTTGTGCGTTTGCTTTCTTCCATGTCTTTGTTTGACGTAATTGACATTTCACAGCACCGAATTGGAAGGAACACAAAGACATACATACCCAATCCTTCGAGTTACCAACCGAGAAAGAGGGCAGAACAAACCTCCTCGTGCGGCATGTTGGACCATGGCTAGCCATCACCAGCCGCTCAAGGCCCTCGCACCTATTGACTGGAACGAAGTTTTGCAACACGACCTCGGGACTTTTCTCAACGATAGCTTCGAACAGGCTCAGATTGCGATCGACTCGGTACCCTCAGCTGCCACTGCTGCTACTGGCGTCAGGACCGCCGCCACCGGTCGAGCTCGAGCAAAGACCGACTCGGCTGTCATATATAACCCCGCTCCTGTTCCCTCGGCGCCTCTTCGCGATACGCCCGCGACGGCTGAGTTGTCTGCGCAACTTCGTAAAGAATGGAAAGAGATCAAGACGAATACAAAGGATAATCCGCTGGGTATTAGCGTGTACAAGCTGGCTGGCAAGGATGGCAAGGGGGCGTGGTTCGCGAGACGGAGTGTCCATGTTGGATTGTCGTTTGAGCAGTGGAAGACGGGGCTGCAGAGGGAGTTTGCGGAATCTATCAACGTGCAGGGCGCGCCGGGGAGTGGCAATATCCGGGGGATTGGTGCGGAAAAGGTTGTTGAGCATCGCCATGTAGAGGATGCTGGTCATCTTGATGGTAGGTTCGTTCGTGTTTGCGTTTCCTATCTTTTCTGCGGTGCTGCCTCTCCAACACGACGAGGGCGATGGGCTTGGCTAATTCTGTTGACGTGACTACTAGTCTTTCATCTCTCGGCGCAGTTTCCCGGCCCCACGGCGCCGCGAGACTTTATCACGCTGCTGCTTACATCTGATTTTTCGCATCGAGTGAAGACGGATGAGAACCAACGGAGTCCTCTGCGGCAGTATATGATTGTGTCGAAACCATGTGTTCATCCAGAGTGCCCACCGCGCCAGGGCATTATCCGGGGGCAGTACGAATCCGTGGAGATTATTCGTGAAATTCCCAGTGAAGCATATGACGAAGACGGCGGCGCCGGCGCTACCCGTAAGAGGTCGGTGTCATCGGCAGACCTGTTGTCTGGTGATAAATACAAGCCCGCCAACTTGAGTCGCGATGGAGATGATGCTGGGGGGGAACCGTCCCCCCGGGCTGTAGAATGGCTCATGATTACCAGGAGTGATCCGGGTGGGAGCGTGCCTCGGTTTCTGATCGAGAAAGGGACTCCTCCTGGGATCATTGGCGATGCGGGCAAATTTCTGGACTGGGTAACAGAGTTAACAACTGCATCAGATGATACCGAGGAGACTAAACACGCCGATGGTGATGATATCACTGTTGGCGAGGGCCAACAAACATCACACCACGACGACCGTGCGACACAGAAGCACAGGCCAACAACATACAATAATACGCAGACTGAAGGTCCTGCGCAAAAGCCCATCCAAGCGTTTAGCCAAGAATCCAGCCAGATCCAGAGCGCTGGCTACAGTGACTGGACACCTAGTAGTACGGGATTGTACGGCATCATCAACGGTGCCTTGGGCGTAGCCGGCGCAGTAGCCAGCGGGCTTCGATCACAGTTGGGTATTTCATCGAGCTTCACAAGCAGTAGCCAAGACAGCCTCGACAGCAACATCCAAGGAGATCGAGACATGGACAACGCCGACGCTGGCGCCGACCGCCAAAGCGATGCATCATCGCTCCGCAGCTTCGCATCCGCTCTCGAAAAGTCCATCACAGGAGAAAAAGCCGCCCCCGAAAGCAGCAGCACCTACTCTGACGAATCCAAATCACAACCCCTCCCCTCCCTCGAAACCAAAGACCTACAAAAACTCGTCGAGCGCCGCCAAAAGCTTGATCGCAACTACGCACAGTACCAGGAGCGCATGCGATCCATGCGCGAGGATGCCAAAGAAAAAGATGCCTCCTCGCTGGCCAAGCTCCGCGAGAAGCACGACAAGGAAGTTGCAAAGCAGGAAGCCAAGTATGCGCGTGAGATGCGCAAGCTAGAAGAGAAGCGTGCGCAGGAGGAGCGCAAGGCGGAGGCGAGGAGGAGGAAAGTTGCGGAGAGGCAGGAAAAGTCTAGTCTGACGCTTGAGCTTGAGAAAGCGAGGACGGATAGGGATGTTGCGATGAAGGAGATTGAGTTGTTGAGGAGGCAGGTTGGGGAGTTGCAGGCGCAGAACACGATGTTGGTGGTGCGACTGGGGAGGGTGGCGGGTGGCGGGGCGGTCGAGATACCTTGATGCTGGGGTTGGATCTGTCAATGGTATGATACGTTGGACAAGTGAGTGAATGACTTTGACGAAGAATATAGGAGCAGGGTCCAGGGAGGATGTGTGAGATAGCTTACAGGGACGGTGCGATGCCTTATGAAGAAGATACGAACAACGGATGACCATTATGCAGAATCACGTTCAGTATATACGGACAACATACATACAACATGCAGAACAACATATATATACAATATGCAGAATAGAACGCGAAAGTCACACGGGCAACGTACTGATAACATGTTAAATGCTTTACGAGAGGTTCGGAGAGGAGCATGGCCGAAACCTGGATGACAATGACATACTCGAAGAGAGATCATTTCAATATATCTGTATACCACGCCTTTTGAACCATTTCAACGGATACAAATAGCATACCTACCTAGTTGATGCCAGAACTGCCAATCGCTGATACATCACCCAAAAGTGTGGCGATGGGAAAGAGGCAAGAGGCAACGGGCTACCTTGTATTGAGATTTATGTATAGCGAATTGTTACAGAACTGGACGGAACAACACAGCTAGCCCAATATCATTCGATATGGCGACGTTCTTCGGTGGGAGGGGCGCGGGGAAACGGTACATGATAGGAATGAAAAAATCTGTTCCAAGCACGAGCCAGCAAACTTGTGTATTTCGCCCATTCTATGATGATACTCCTTTTTCTATCCCGAACTTTATGTTCACGAAGCATGATTAGGCTCCCTATACTCAAATCTACCTCAACTTGTCTATTTTGCATATGTCGTCAACAGTCTGTCTACTCGAACATCTCCATATTTTGCCATTCCAGTCATGCATGTATCTCAGAAGAATCGTTGATACACAGGGAAACAAACAAAAACATTACCGTAAAGTCTCATGATGCCTCTCCCCATGGCTCCGTGAGAAGCCCAGAAACACGCCCCGCATGCGACGTCATTGCATCTCTAGTCACAGACATGACGCGCACCAGATCATCCTGTTTTGTAGCACAGTTCGTGCTCAAAGCTACAGAGACTCGGACCAGGCGAGTACAGATGGCGAATACGGCAGGGTCAGATGCCCAGCCCAAGGGCCCGTCCTTCTTCTCCTCCGCAAGCGACCCGAGGTAGAGGAGGCCATCCCGTACCCAGGTCACGAGCTGGTCTATCAAGACGTTGTCCTCGTTCCCGCCACGAGCGTTCTTGACGGTGCTGGGACCCCATTGGAGGCGCTGAAAGACGTCCACCCAGCGGTTGGTCTCGCGTACCTCGTCCACGAACAAGTTCTGCTCTTCTACCGCAAAGAGGGAGTTGTCGAAGCGAAGTACCCTGTCGAGCTGTGCCTTGGCTGGTTCCCAGACGCGAGGCCGCATTTGGGGTGTTGTTGCGGCAGCGGGAGCGGCACACATGCCAAAGTGACCTACGAGACGATCTGCGACAATGGACTTGAACAGGGGAGACTGACCAAAGTTCTCGGTGAGGAAGCGTAGCAGACGATTGGCTGCTTCGAGTGGCACGAGAGCATGGCTGAGGAGGAGAAATTGGGCTGCCTCGGCGGCAGTCTCACGAACTTGGTCGTCGTCGTCGTTGAGGGCGTCGTAGAGCGCGAGGAGGATTGTAAGGTGATCTTGTGAGAGGGGGGATGAGTGGGCGGCGGCGAAGAAGGAGCGGAGGGATAAGGAGGCTGCAAGGCGGGTGTCAAAGGTCTGGGTAGAGAGGTTAGCAACAAGCGATTTCTTGGGGAGTACATAGTAGTAGATGGTTCGGTAGGTAGGCAGGTAGGCAAGTTTCTAGGTAGATGATGAGAATCAGAAGGCGTACCTTGTCGTCGAGAGTCGCGTCAGCCATAATGACACCCCATGCATGGAGATCGATAGCAGTAGCACACTCAGCACTGCTTAGTGCTGCAGTAATGCACCCGCTCACTCTGATGACGGCATGAGACAGTGCCGGGTTCATTGTGCGAGATGGAAGCCGCGTCCAGAGCCGAACGAGTGCTTGTTGGAGGAAATCATCCTTGTCGGTGCTTCTTCGAGCAAGGAGCTCGTCCATGACGTCCGTCAGGTTTTCAATGGCCAAGACCTGGGCCGCGGAGTAGTTTGTGCCCAGGCAGATATCAATGTAGAGCATGCACAGGGATGAGAGCGCATCTGACGATGACGTCTTCGCACTGTAGATTTTCGATATGGTCTCAAGAGCTGCAACCAGACCGTCTAGGCCAATTTCTCGGCTACTGAGAAGTGTGCGCAGTTGTACAATGGAATCGCTGGCCTGCGAGAGGACGTATACGTCATGTATGGCCTTTTGAATCTTGAAAAGCGCCGATCCAACGTGATTCTTTGGCATAACTATGGAAAAATTGGACAGTGGCAGGTTGGTCATTGTCTGAATGGCCCGTGTTGCGTTGATGACATCAAGATACGTGGCGATGATGTCCGGGCAGTGGGAGAATGAGTCAACGATCTTCAGTTGGGACAAGAAAGACTCAAGCTCGTCAAGATCTCCTGGACGCAACAAGTCAGACGTTGATCGTGGGACAAAACAGTAAGTGCGCGGCGCGATGAGAAAAAAAAAAAACTTGCCTATAAACTGTTCACGGCTGACCTCATGGAGCCGCTCAATCACGAACTTCAGTGTGAGAAGTATGCCATGGATCCGGTTTTGCTTGTTCTTGCATTGCTCGATCATGGCCGTGCCAAAACTTTGTCGAATGACCTCGAGCCATCTTTTATGCAGGAGACAAGAGCAGAGTGTTCGGGCTGCCATGTCACGAACGTGCCAGACGGGGCTCGACAGATATGCCGTCACATCGACCTGAATTTCGTCTCGAAGCAGATCTGGAGGCCCGGCGCGGCGAATTATGTCCAAGGCCGGGAAGACGGACTCAGCGGCCGCTGATCCAGCGCTAGACGCCGCAGATTGGTTGAGAATCTTGTGTCCAGACCGAAGCAGGTTCTTGAGCACTGCAGGGAGATTTGGGTAGCGGTGGTAGTGAATACGGTTCGCTCTGCCGTCCCACCCAGCTTCAATTGTGGCTTTGCTCTCGTGCGTGCCAAAAAGATTGTCAATGAGACTGCGCAGGAAGATCAGCCCGCAGTTGCGGATCGCCCACACCTCGGATCGGAGCCCACTGGCCGCAAGTTCTAGACATAGAGGCAGGTAGGATTCAGACTGGTTCCCCAGGGACGTGAGCAGCGAGTTCTTGAATATGTCTTTGAGACAGTTGAACGCATGGACCTGAGGGAGATTTGACCCGTCCGTCTCGGAAACTCTGGCTTCCTTAGATGCAATGCCCATGAGAACCTTCATGACCTGGTCAAACGTTGGATGCGCGGCATTAGCGGCGAGAATCCCCGTTATCATGGACGGTATGCCTGCAGATCGTCGAGTCGTGGATCCCTGCGAGTAGATGGCCTGCATGGTACCGTCGTACCAGACCTGCAGCAATGGCCTCTCCGTCTCTTCGAACCGCAAGTGTTTTGTTTGCTGACAGCAGGTGGCAAAAGTAGCCGAGACAGTGGTGAATGCACCCCTGTGACGCAGACTGGCGAGCTGAGTGAAGGTTAAGTTGCCTATTCTCTCAAACACTTCTTTCGAGGGAGTTATGAGTCCTTCTCTGTCACGATTCGTGATAGTGAGGATCATGGTACGCATAAGGTTACTGTAGCAGATTAGCAAACGTATCCAGGATTTTTGTGCGAAGAGACAAAGAGAAGAAGAGAGATCAAGTAGATGATAGCATGCAGAATCAAGCACGAAGCACCCATCAAAGCCTACCTTGACTCGTGTACAGCACGGAAACTATAGCTCAAAAGGTCTTTGGTGTCAAGCCCGTCCACTTCCTCCAGCTCTTGTGGCAAGTGTCCCTCCGGAGAATCATCACACAGGATATCTCGAACTGCTCTCCACGCTCGTTCACAACACGAAACAATGTCCAATTGTAGTCGTCTGGCTTTATCAATTTCTGACGGAGATAGCTTAATCTCTGATACCACTTGCCATGTGTGGCAAAGAGAAGCAAAGTCTCCATGTAGAGGAGAATCGATGACTGCTTGGCCGAGTTCCTGCTCCGCCATGGCAGTCTTGCGGCTGAGCTGTTTCACCATAGTGGCCAGCATCTGAAGTCTTTCTTCGCCTGACTCGAGGAACCGGTAGAGTAGCTGGGATGCTTTCGAAGCCCCGTCCGAGTGATCGGCGCGCGCTGTTCGACGAGCAAGCTCATTGGCGCATTGCGAAAGATGTTGGATTTCATTGAGTGGTATGCCGGTCATTGCTGATCCCGTCAAGTTGAGTCGACAATATCTTCCATCCGTGTAGCATTTTGCCAGTGCAGTTGCAGACATATCCCTTACGTCCTCAAAAGGATCCATAACGAGATCAAACAGTGCACGAGTCCACCGGCTGTCGAACCGGTCAAAGAAAAGCACCTGGTCATCAGCAGTCTCCCAGGTCTTGGACCGGTCGCCTTCCATGCGAATAATGTGCATCAACGCCTTCAACCCCGCGATGTGCCGCTGATATGAAGCTGTCGGTACCAGCTCGTTGCACAGAAACGCAAGGTACCAGTGCAAGAACTGAACATGATACTCCAAGCAATGGGTCAGTTGTACCTCGGGCAGAGAAATCAAGTTGGATCGATACAGTATCGGCTCTGGTATAATAGCACTTTCATCTGTTTGAACAGGACCATGAGCATTCGCTTTTTGTGCTTTGGCGCGTGAACGGGGTATACTGCGCTTCAACACGTGAATAGCTCCGCGAACCCTCTTGAACATGTCTCTTGCCTTTGCTGACACATCAACCCTGAACTTGGCATCTGGATCTGCAAAGAAGGTGCTCAAATGCTTCTTGAGAAGTTCAAAGGCTTTCGGAGAGTAGGGTCGAGTAGTAGACGGGGATGTCACAAGCAGTGATAGTGCCAGCGATCGCACGTCATGAGATGGATGCGACAGAACGCTCTCGAGCACATCCTCATGCAGGGTAATGGATGAAAAAGGAATACTTGCATCACTTTCATTTTCGCCAATAGCTGAGTAAAGAAGAAGAGAGAGCGACACACAAGTTGTTAGCATGTTGGCCACTGACAAATAACGGCCATGAAAGTCTCGCAGTCATAGTTCTCTCACCTGGCTCTTCCACCAAACCAACTCTCTTGCCAGTTTCAAGTGCCGCCAACTGCAATAAGGCTGGGATATCCATGTCCATGTTGGACGGACCAGAAACCTCTTGATGTTGGCTCACACGGCCCAGAAACTTCAAAGCCTCCGATCTATCTGCCTTGAACAGCGGCAGGAATATGTAATTCTTAATCGATTCCAGGAGAGTAGGCTCCTCGGCCAGAAAGACAAGAAGCCATTGGTGCCAGACTGCAATGCTTGGAACCGAATCTTCTGGCTGCCCTTCTTGTCTCCAGTATCGATAGATTGTGACAACCAGTCGTCCGGCGGTAGGACATACGAAGTGCAGCTTCATCCAGTGGAATAGTTCTGATGTGAATCTTCTCCATATCTCAACGGGCTCACTGTCGCCTACTTCTACCCGAATATGGATGTATGTTGAGTAAATGTCGCTAAGGGTAATCACGCTCTTGGAAAGAAGATGATCCAAGGTTTTGATAGCAGACTTGGCGACCGGCTTCGTCGAGTGTCCGGTGACTATCGACACCAAGGTTTCAAGGATGCCTTTTTTGATGCGTGAAGCATCCTCGCGGCTCGAGTTCTTTAAAATAGACTGGGAAACAACGTCCAGCACCAATTTCATCGACCGATGATTGTCTGACTCATTCCACTCGATGTAAAAGTTGAACAGCTTTGACGTGATGTCTTCCGAAAAGGCCCATCGTCTCAACTCCTCTGAACTAGATTTGGAGGCCTGGTCTGCCAGTCCACAGAGCCTTACACATGATTGACCAGAGACCGACTTGGGCTGAGATGCCTCCTTCAAAAGTTGTTCAAAGAGAGTGTTGGCATAGCTTGAGTTTCTCATTAGCAACTCCGCTTCCACTGGTGCAATTGGCCGAGAGTTTGCTCACCCTGTTCCTACTTGCGCATCTTGCTTCTCAAGCCACTTGATCAGCTCAATCGGGTTGGCCAGCAAGTCGGTCGCCTCTGCGGGAGGCTCAGCTGTCATATTTCCTGATAGAGAACCCTGCACTCTGGATAGTGGGAAATTTCAAGAAGGAGCAGCAGAAGATAAGGATTAGACTGTGTCCAAGATTACATACATTTCACACAATCCCATGCAAGTCTTTTATCCAGTTTGCCGACTAAGAGCATGAATCACCTTGTTCTTCTCCTCTTCAATTGTCACTAACCACTAAGGTCCTGTCGCCATGTAGGTACATGCCGCATCGTAGACTTCTTTCTTTCTGAGATCCGACTCATGAGAGGGCACGTGAAACCCCACGTGAGAAAACTTTGCCCTGCATCCATAGCCCCATCTAGGTACCACGTATGATTGGTTGAGTCCCCACATTCGGAAATCACCAAAAAAAACCCAAAGCCCACCGCCGGTGTTCAAAATTTCGTCTCCTGAAGAAGCCAACGTCCTGATCACCATTAGATAAAGTGAAATCTATTGGGAGACTGCCAAAATGTCTAAGATTACAGTCGGTAAGTCACACATGTGAATTCGCCAGTTATCAATTCTCACGGCCACGATCACACGGCCACGATCAGCGGTCGAGAGGTGACGAAATTGCCAGCCCCATGCTAATTCGTTCTTTTCCCTCAGCCAATGTCCGGACGCAAGTCGCCGAGCTCTTGGAGTACTCCAACGAGACCAAGAAGCGTAACTTCCTTGAGACCGTTGAGCTTCAGATCGGCCTGAAGAACTATGACCCTCAGCGTGACAAGCGTTTCTCCGGCACCATCAAGCTGCCCTCCATCCCTCGCCCCAACATGGCCATCTGCATCTTGGGTGACCAGCACGATTTGGACCGTGCCAAGCACGGTGGTGTCGATGCCATGTCGGCCGATGACTTGAAGAAGCTGAACAAGAACAAGAAGCTCATCAAGAAGTTGGCTCGCAAGTACGACGCTTTCGTCGCTTCCGAGGCCCTCATCAAGCAGATTCCTCGTCTCTTGGGTCCTGGTCTCTCCAAGGGTACGTTTTTTTTTCTTCTTCGCTCTTTGCCCGTCGATTTGCAAACCACAATCATAGAACCAATCTAACTCGTCGCAGCTGGCAAGTTCCCCACCCCGGTCTCCCACGCCGACGACCTCACTGGCAAGATCAACGAGGTCAAGTCCACCATCAAGTTCCAGCTGAAGAAGGTTCTCTGCATGGGTGTCGCTGTCGGAAACGTCGGTATGGAGCAGGAGGCGCTGATTGGTAACATCATGTTGGCCATCAACTACCTCGTCTCTCTCTTGAAGAAGGGCTGGCAAAACGTTGGCAGCTTGACCATCAAGGCTTCTATGTCTCCTCCTAAGCGTCTGTACTAAGCGATGCCGGGGGACACAGGGTCGGCTGCTTTGTGTTGGACACTCAGGTCGGGATTTTTGGTAAAATACTAGGATTGACTTAGGGTACCAATTTACACGAGCAACCTGATGCCGGAGAACGCATGACCACATATCCACTCTAAACTCCCTCCTCGACCCTCTGTGATGTCAGCCATTGAATGATGCGCTTCGCCGCATAAAGTCTTCAGTAAACGTTGCTTGAAGTAGTTGATACGCGCTTGCGTTCTGTCAGATTCGTTCATTCAGTTCATATATCTACATTCTATACACTTGCCAGGGTGTTTCAACTTTCCCGTTATGTACCCCTTTCGCTGCGACTTCTCAGGAGCTAATTAGGGACAGCTCTTGGTTACGCGCCACGCGACTAATCCACGTCGGCCAATGACTCTAGACAACGTGTTCCAGACGCCGTCATCGCCAAAATCAAGGTCGTCCAAATTCAGGTGCTTCCTGTAACGCCAAACTTCCCGAAATCGCAAGCCTTCCAGACCCTTGTTCGGCAGGTAGGGGTCTAGCCACACTGCTGACGCAGGCGCAAGCAAATATGTGCCATTCTTTTCTTTCAAATATTCTTGATTCCGTCGATCGGCTGGCGTATCGCACGTAGCAAGGTCATCAAGCTGTTGTAGCAAAGCTGTGCCATTCAGGCCCATGACATCTCTTGTCTGCAATACTTCGTTCTTGCCGTTGAGAAGCCAAATAGGAGGCGTGTATGTCTTCCACCAAACCACCTGAGTTGCGTCGGGCTGTTTGCTGATGAACACTTGTCCCGGAATGACACCGCCCTGGTGGTATATACCCATAAGCAGCCCAAAGACAAGGTTGAAAATAATCCACGCCCCGGCCCAAGCCCGCAGAAGCGTTTTATTTCTGGGAAGTCCTACTGATGAGAGGATCAGAGGTACTGTGGGCAGAAGAAAGCGGGCTTCCTGATGCGGGAATATAGACAGAACGACAAGGCCTGAAATTGCAGAATATAACCTCAGCGATAGGTGAGGCTTGGTGAAGAGAAGCAAGGCCGCAGGTCCGAGAAGCTGTGGAAGATTTGCTGCCAAGTGCTGGTACCACGGATGAATGCCATGCTGCGCCAGATTGGCGGTATTTGAATTATATAGGAAGAAATTGAGCGGAGTGATGGTCGGTCTCCATAGCAAGTCGGCCCATGTGACGGGCGCTGATGAATAGAAGGCGGTGTCGAGCGAGATAGCTATTATAGTTGTAATCAAAGCAGCCGAAGCCAGGGCCACCAAGGACGAAGGTCTATTACGAAGAGTTAGCAGGTCGCATCAGCACCTCTGAGCTGTTTCACTCAGGACCGAACACAAACATACTTTTGTAAAAAATGGGGTATCAAACGCAATCCTGGAATCAACAGGAATGCCGGAAAGGTGGTGCGATTGAATACACCAAAGATTGCGACAATCCCGAGCACTGCTGACGACAGGATCGACGACCGTTGCTGTTCCCAAACGTTAGATGATTAGCCACCCAAGCCCATGCCGAGACCAAGAACAACATCTGGAAATCTCGTACCCGTGTATCGACAATGCGTTGTATCAAAACCAAACTCCAAGCAACTACCAGAGTCTCGACCGAGTTTGAGAAAGTATGTGTCTGATATGTCCAAGTCACGTAGGATGAAGCAACCATGACAACTGCGACGCTACGATGCCGAGGTGACGCTATAAGCTCGTGAAGCGCCCAATCCTCCAGAACGAAGCTGATCAGAAACATGAGCACACGGAGTGTCCAGAATACGGCGATAGGAGTGATTTCGCCATCATGACCATGTCCACCCCACAGCCACCTCAGGAGTAACATCGGCAGCCCGTAGACAGGCCATAGTGGAAAGACGCTCCGAATCGGATGTTCGCTGGTGAATTCCCAAGTTCGGCGAACAGGGTAGCTAAAGATTTGGCCTAGTCATTGGCGAACGAAAAAGGAAGAGATGGTACTGTTAGCAAGCGCGTTCTGACTCGGGAAGCTCAGCAAGGCAGGACGGGCGCGTAAGGTCGTGATCGATCCGCATCAATCCATGCAACTATCAATACGCGGCGCGTAAGAGCTTTGGTATGAGGAAGCAGATGAAGAAGATGTAAGATGAAATCCATAGAAGCGCATAACACACGAGGACGAGACATACCAGCTATTACTTCAGGGCCTTGGAAATTTTCGTCAGGATGTATATAGCTGGGCGAAAGGGCGAACCACAGCCGTATCAGAACAAGAAGCAGGTAAGTACGCCGCCACATTGTTTAGCAGCGGGCTCTCGCGGCCATCGATGACATAGCAATTATTGAAATGGCGAGCGATGGAGGCAGAAAGAGGAGAAGAGGAGGAGAGAAGGAGGAGAGAAGTCGGTTCGGTCGATGTAAGGCGATGACGGCTTTCAGTACTTCCAGATCGTAGAAAAAGCCAGGGCTTCGGGTGCCTGGAGGCGCAGAACGAGCTGACCGAGATTCACAAGTCCGGTTTTATTTGGCACCAAACACAGGTCGCGTAGGTATGTACCTAGATGAGCAGGTTCTGTAGGTTGCACAGGTGGGCGGATAGAGGTGTCGAGGCGATGAACAACAAGACAGCCAGAAAGAAGCTGTAAGAGTTTGAGCTTGGAGCTGGCAGAGTTCGGGCACCGCGCAGGCAACTCAGATGAACCATCAAGCTATAACGACGGCATTTGCACACACCGTCTCAGGGACAAGGCCTTCGTTTTTCTGCTGGCGTCACGCGTGGGCGAAGCCGCTAAGAAAATTGCTGCCAAGGGGGCTGGGCTGGCCCTTTGCTGGAGACGCGAGGCCGACGACGGACGACCGGACGATAAAGGCCACGTCATGATCACGCACATGGGCTCGTGAGAATCAAAATCCGAAAAGGGGCAGCCCTGGTTCTTGCATGGTCCGTGTCAGTAGGCGAAACGAGCGAGACGAAGCCCTCCAGCCGCAAAGCAAGACAAACAAGGCGTAATTATTAACAATGGGCGATGCGCGTCAGGAACGCATCGATGATGCCAAGTTGCCAACTGGAGCGCGGCATGGGATGGGTCCACTGTGGCAGCATGTTGGGGGCTGGTTGGCCCCTGATTGGCTTCAATTAACTCGTTCCAGTTCGTGCCAGTTGTATCCGTAACTTGTTGTTGCATTTGAGTCTTGACAGTTGTAACTTGTTTTACAGTTGGCTGCCAGCACCGTTGAACGCTGGAGTACTGGAGGTCTCTTGTAAGTTGTAACAGGTACATAATAACTTGTAAGGTAGGGGGGATGAAATTGAATCCCCCACCAGTACAAAGTTTGAACGCGCAACCCTTCCCGGTTAGCGAGGGGAGAACCGCCCGCTGATTAGCCTTCACTGTTCAGTCTCCATTGTCCAATGTTCATACCGGTCACAGACGGTGACAGAAAGTCCTGGACCAATGGAAGCTGGATGTCGGTACGTCGGTCAAGAGTTCGCTGCTCAGGGCTTTACAGCGGCTCTAACAACACATGCCCTCGGCATGCCCTTGGCATGCAGTTGAAGTCGGAACTTGACAGGGAGTCCAGGGACCAGGCTGGCAATATAAGAGTTCCAGGTTGGTCGCCAATCCCGGGTCCAGAAGTCCGGGGGAACCGTCCGTTAGATTGCCTCGCGAAACCAGCTTGGTCGTTACAGGAAGCTATGTACACACTATCTATAGTATCATAGTGTGTACATACCTACCTAGGAGGCTAGAACTCATGGAAGCTGCCCAGTGCCGAGGATACCTTCCCCATATTTGCATGCGTCGTAGCACAGGAGTTCTCCCGTCACCACGCGTCTGGACGAAATCTTGGGAGATGGCCGTGTTCTGTCTTTGAGACAATGTGGCATCTAGACTCACAGCATGCCTCGATGGCCGCTTTTGGAGCCTCACGCACACCAGACTCAAACACGAGAACTCGTGCATGGCCAATTCTGCCTTAAATCCGGTCGGTCAGGTCCTGTGGAAAATATATCGTCAGAGTCCAGACAGAACAGTGATTTCGATCGTGCTGTGTTCACAGTGACCCACAACCACATTCACCTTGTACATATGTATGTATGTATGTACCTGACTTTGTCGACATGAAAGTCGATCGCCCTTCGTGATCAGACCCTTAAAAGTAGGTAGGTACATATGATGCTATGCGTGATATGCGTGTTGTTCCAACAGCACGACGTTTGATACCATTTATGGCCCTGCTGCTGGACGCAGAGCCTTGACAAACGCTCGTATCTCAGATGCCTCGACCAGATTGAACACCAAAAGACCTGTATATTGATCCTTGGTTCAAAGTGTCGGCGTGAACAATACAGCTTGATAGCTAGGGTAGATGACTGTGCGTGAACTTGCCCTTTGTGCGCAAATTCGAACAGTGCAAGCTTCCTCCTGCCACGCGCGCGACAAGCTTTCCTTTGCCTCTGTTGCCCTATATATATCGGCTCTCCTCCTTTGTCTTTTTCCCTTTGTCCTTGTCATTCACATACAGTAGTTTTAGAGTACCAAGACTGCATCTGTGATAAAGGCGGCCAGGAAGAGCCCACTCGAAGCCAGCAGTCACGCTACCTATTAGGTACCCGTACAACCAACGAGCCCCGCCTGATCACAAAGAGGTAGCAATCTGCCTTCACGTCAGCTTTGAACTTGGTTTCCTTCCACTTGACCTCATCAACTTCGATACAAAAGTCACATTCCTCCTCATCCTCCAACGCAGGATTCACGCGACCGCCGCCAGCCGACCGCGGAAAATTGCTAGAGTCATTTCGAGCAACGAACAAACTAAATCTTCGATTCCTAAAAACTATGGCGGAAACGACCCCTGCCAAGAAGGTGTGGCTAGCGTCCAACGACAATGCCATCATGGAAGTTGGTGAGTCGGCGCTCTAACTTTCCATGCGCGCCGTTTGAGATGATGGAAACTGAAGCAGACAATAGATCGAATCGTTGTTGAGCGCTCGATGCTCATCAAGAACATGCTTGACGATCTCGGCGATGAGGGAATCAGCGAGACCAACCCCATTCCCATTCCCAACGTATGCACTTCGCTGCTTCACTGCATTCTAGACTTGCCTGACTGAAACTTACTCGACGGCAGGTAAACGAAGCTGTTCTTCGCAAGGTTATCGAATGGTGTGAACATCACCGAAACGACCCTCCTCAGGCAGCGGATGATGAGTCTGACGGTCGCCGCCGAACCACCGATATCGAAGAGTGGGACCAAAAATTCATGCAAGTCGACCAAGAGATGCTGTTTGAGATCATTCTCGTACGTATTCTTTCTCGCCAGTCTAGGCATCATCTCAGACTCTACATCTCGACACGGAACACCAACGAGGCGAGATGATGAAACTAACAAGACTCTTTGTGTAGGCATCGAATTACCTCGATATCAAGCCGCTTCTCGACGTAGGCTGCAAGACCGTTGCCAACATGATCAAAGGCAAGTCTCCTGAGGAGATTCGCAAGACGTTCAACATTACAAACGACTTTACGCCTGAGGAGGAAGAGCAGATTCGTCGGGAGAACGAATGGGCAGAGGATCGGTAAATGTTTAGGATTCAATCAGAGCCTTGTGAATACCTGGATTCCCAGCTTGCAACTCGATACGAAGCCGGACCAGCGGATTTCGCCGGCCTGCTTGGCAGTGCCATTCGGGCGTTAGGGTAATTGGTTCGAGGGGTTTCGTGCATCTGTATACTGCAGAAGTGTTTCTAGAAAAATTTCATCCTCAACTTAAAGGTCAGATGAAAGAGGCCTTTGTGTTTGAACTGAGAGTGATGTACCTTTAGTTACTTGTAGGACCGAGTTTGGCCAAAGTCCTGTCGCTGAAAAATGCTGCAAGAGTTGCTTATTTCGAACGTGATCCAGAGTGAGACCATCCAGACTTGAACCCGAGGTCATCTATGCATCAAGCCTTACACATCCGTACTATACTACGCCTCTTATGGAGAAACGAAATGAAAAGTGTGCACAAAGCCACCAAGCTTATGATAGTTCAAGTCTAGATTCTAAGCCTGCCACCGAAAACTCGTAGCATTTCCCCATCATCAGCCTGTTGACTTTGCGCGCAAATAACAACGGACACATCAAGTTCCACCTTTATATTCTCCCAAGATGCCTTTCCTACAGGAGACAAGGCTTTCTTCCGGAACATTTCCTCCCCAGGAACCAATCTCGACTCGTAAGAAAGGTGAAAGTAGTGAGCGGGAGAAGCCATAGCTCATGTTCAATCTTGTTTTTGTCTTTCAAGACGCAAACAGGAGTATAGCTACATGTACTATATGAAGAGATTCAATGAAGACAGGATCAGGAGACGTGATGTTGCTTGACCAAGTCGTTGTATCATTCATGAGAACTGGCTCCGGGAGGGCACGCCTTTTGGGAGGCTTATGCTCCGAGAACAAAGGCACTTGATATGTACACGAAGAAGAAGGGAGAGGTGTGTCTGTGGAGAGTTCCATGAAACAGAGGCGTCGTGATAATATGATGTGTTGCAAGATCGTTTTGCCAGTACTCGTTCTTCCCATCAACGGCAGAGAACTGGAAGAGGGAGACTTCGAGTACTCAACTCTCTCTTCGTTTCAACGTATTGAATATTGACATCTGTGAGGTCAGTGAATACACATCTGGGAGTTTCAACGTTTCCAGTGGCTTGAACAAGGTACATATTTAGTTCATGATAAAAGACTACATGTGCCTAGATGCGACCGCGTTGTCGTCGACATAGGCACAAGTCATGGCAGCAACAGCCCAGGGAGGGAGTGTTCCGCCATGTTCGGCGCTCAATCTTCATATAGGTAGATGGCCGAGGGGCGCCTTTACCGGACATCTTCTCTGTTCTTGTCTTCATCTATATATTCCCAGTGACTGCTGCTCAATGTCGTCACAACGAAACCCTTACTACGTAGCGGCAATGGCGCTAGGGACAAAAAGAACCCAGAAAGGAGCAGGGAGATGTTCGAGACAGGAATGTCTCCCGGTGCTAGACTTTTATGGTATTTCACTTGGTGTAATCGCTTGGTGTAGAGGTACTAGTCATTAGATTGGCTTTGGCCTATCTAGCATAACTTCAATAAAAAAAGAACATGACGTGTTTCCTCTTCGCGAAGAAACACTCCAAGCAGCGCACCAATGTCCCTAGTAGTTTCCACACAAGTTTTCATCCATCATCGCTGAAAAGCCAAGACCATTGTTGTAGTGGACCGTTTTCGACAACAATCCCATATGCGAAAATGAGGTTCGAGAGGCGAATTGCTTAGATGTTGAGGCGGGTCTTTCTCCAGTGCCTTCTCTTGGCGTTGTAGCTGCAACAATGTTAGTGACAAGTATTCATGTACGAACTACCACAGCCAGGCCATGTGAACCAAAAGACATATGTTGCCCATGCAGACGAACGCAGAACGAGCTGACATTCGGATCAAAGATTTGGAGTGGATGGTAGTTGCGGTAGTTCTGGGAAGAGCGAAGATAGATCGTTGCATACCGGATGGGGTTGTTGGTTCGGAGTCTGATCCAGCCGGGCACAGGGCGGTTTTGCTTGCCCGCCTTGGCCATCTTCTGCTTGGTTCGGAAAGACTTGTGGCTCTATAAATTGGCGCAAAAACATCAAAGAAAAGTCAGTCAATGATTTTCTCTCGTAGCTGACATGTCGAGCGGATTGGGAAGTAGGGAATTTTTCGGCCGCCCACAGCATGAGAATTGTGGTTCGAATTGGAGAATGGACGCGAGGAGTCTCGTAACGAAGTCATTGTTCTCATGGCGTAGGCGGCATTTCGTTAACGAGTGGCAGAGGGGCGGCGTACCGGCATCTTGATTGACGTTGCGTGTCGAGTCGTCTAATGAAGATGAAGGTCGTGAAGTTGGACACCAGGATTTTTGACCCGCATAGAGGGCGTAAAACCCTTAGCGAAAATGACAAGACTAATGTGTAATGTGTGTGTGTGTGTGTGTGTGGCTTGTGGCTGATGCGTTGGCAGCCTTGATGCCTGAGGTCTCTTATTCGTGGCTTTGCCGATCTCTGGAATGCAACATCGCTGACTAACTTGAATCTACGGCCAACAAGCAGCTGGACCCAAGTACAGAGTAGTCGTCGAAATTATTGGTCCATACCAAGTCTAGCAAGATCGAGAGGGCACTCCAGTCTGCATGAGGTTTTAGGATAGGAGACGCATTGCAATGAACTCTCGCTCATTTAATGATCTAACCATTTTCTGCTCGACACCCCGATCATTGTGACTAGAACTTACGCCGAGGAGTGGCTTTCACCCTACCCCGTCGTCTTCTATTTTGCGTTCTCTTTCCGTGAAGCTCACCTGCACGTCTCTTTTCTGGCGATCCTTACCTTTCCTTCTCGACCGCATCCAACCGAGCGGGCCACGTGTATAGTCCTTGAAGCAGACAGCAGTGACCCTCAGCTCCTAAGCTTTGGGTAGTAGGCTTCTTGAGTCGTCTTTCATCCTCGTTCGATTGCCGTCATTTGTACATCATCTCGGCGATTCCTCATAACTCGCGATCATGGGTGCTGGAATGTCATGGTTGTCGAATCTTCTTTGGGCGAAGAAGGAGATCAGAATACTGATCCTGGGACTTGTGCGTGCTGCGTGTAGATCGAGTTGCCTGCGAAGAGACTCTATCGCTAATTAGGGTGGAATTGATAGGATAATGCTGGAAAAACGACTCTGCTGTACAGGTTAAAGGTGAGGTCATACAGAGAACTCGTGCCACAATCCCGAAGACTGATAGGGAAGCTGACCTTTTGGCACTTAAGATCGGCGAGGTTGTCACAACAATACCAACTATTGGTTTCAATGTCGAGTCGGTCACGTACAAAAACTTGAATTTCAACGTCTGGGTATGCGCCTGTCCTTTTTTTCGCGGAAAAGGGAACCCGCACGAGGGGAAACCTGGGTGAACACTTCTCTAATAGAATAAACTCAGGACTTGGGCGGTCAAACGAGCATTCGACCATACTGGCGGTGTTACTATGCAAATACTGCAGCTGTAATATTCGTTGTCGACTCGACCGATATCGAACGATTACAGACGGCGTCTGAGGAACTAGCAGCGATGTTGAATGAAGAGGAGCTGAAGGACGCGGCGTTGTTAGTATTTGCCAACAAGCAGGATCAGCCCGGCGCAAAGGGCGCAGGCGAGATCTCAGAAGCACTGCGCTTGGGTGAGCTGCGCGATCGAAACTGGAGCATTATGGCGTGCTCTGCCGTTGACGGCAGTGGCATCAATGAGGGCATGGACTGGTTGGTGGTAAGTTGCGCATCCGGTTTACCTTGCTTGACGTAAGGCTCGCGTATGCGTCACAACATGCTGACTATTCTCCCTGTCACAGCAAACCGTCAACCAAGAGTAGAGCGTCGCATTATCAAGTCTTCTTATATCATTGAGCGCCTCTTTCACTTGATATTGAGCTCTTTTCACACTCCCCTTTCACTGTTCAGTCAATTTGCAATATTCCACAGTACAATGACGTGATGAAGAAGGCGACCTTCACGGTCACGTCTTATGATAGTAAACAGAAGAGCGGCAGCAATCGACATCTCATGCAGAAAGTCTTGAAAGGGAGATTATCTCGCCTTCCCTCCTTGCCAGGAGGAAAAGTAAGGAGGTTGATACATATGAGTTTGGGCCAGACGTCGCCTGCTAGCAAGGAAAGAGGCAGTACAATTACTAGTACGATATTTTAATTGGGGAGGTTGGATTTAGGGGGTTCGTCGTTTCTGAGCTTTTTCATAGAAGGATTTGCGTTCACCTGGTGAGTGAATAGTATGAACATCCTAGAGCTGATATTCACAGGCCGCATGCCACAATACAACACCAAACAATTCTTGCTACATACTAGAATTTCGTGGTCATGGAGTCATCCGTCATAACATAATTCAAAATTCTAGAGGATTCTCAAGCGAAACACCTAAATGAGCTATCGGCTCAAAATTTTCCTCGCCGCAGCTTCGCTATACATCAAAACGAGGTTGACTTTAGAAAAGCATTCCCAATCATCGACCGCGAAAGCTATTCCAGGTGCTATCTAGGTGAACGACGAGCACGCGAATCTTCTGCACGTACTATTTGCATTCCAGCGACCGCAGCTCCCAATTCCACAGTCCACATCAAAAGGCATGGCGATTTCGATTTGAGGCCAGTCTCCTCTGTCTGTGTCTTGTCCTCTATATAAAGCGAGGATGTCAACTTGCTAGACAGCATGTTTTCTGTGCCCGCAATCTATCACAAATGCTCAAACATTGGAAAGCTTTGCGCCGCATTTGCGGCAGTCCATGCGAACCGAGAACAGAAAAGTGGCGCAAAGCCATGATATATAGAGGTAGCTCTCCTCCGGCATTACCTGCAAGTGACGGCGATGGAATGGACAGCGAGCACGTCGGACTGGCACGTCACTGCCTGCAGCCATGTCATCTGTACGTCGACAATGATTCAAGGTATCAACCATCTGGAAATGGATATTGGCGTATCTTCTTCCAGCGTGTCTTCGTCCCGGAACTTGTCCGGCTTCTGACTAAAGTCGGAGACTCGGAGTCATCAACTACTACCTTCTGCTTCGTTCGGCCATGAATACAACGCCCAGTGCCCGCCTTTTGATGTCGAAGCAGGAAAAGAGGTATGACTCATAGTCATGAGGGTGAACCGATAGATGACCCGTTACCTGAGAGAGACCCTGTATGACGAACCGTTGTCCGCGAACAATAGAGGTTAAGCTTGACAGGATTCATCCGCATCCAATACGATCGAACGGTGTGTTGGTTGTTGCTTCAATGTCTGGGCGTGGGGATGGAAAACCCTAAAGACAACAGCTGTCGTATGTACGTGTTGTTATGGACAGATACAAGGGCTACGTTGGTCGCACTACCGAGTTCAGTCACATGAGAGTGCGCAATGGGCATCCATCATCGACGCGGCTTGTCTGCTTGCTGTTTGTATGCAGGTGATTCAACTCCGGAAGAGTATATTCTTTCCTAAGTGGATGCAATGACTGCAACGACTTGGCTTTCTTAGGAGGTACTTGTTCCGCCGCACACAGGGATGCAATGCGTTTTGTGACTAAATGGTGTTTGCATTCTTTTTCGATTCTAAAACATGATAAAAACCCGTCCTTGTTCTCGTCTTTCTCTCCTTCTTCCATCCCGTCCTTCCTTACTCTTGTTCCTCTCTTTTCTTGTCTTACTTCATGTTTCACGGCGAAAGTAACCAGGTCAGCAGTGCCCGGGACGCGAGCTTCTGTCGACGAAGTCCCTTAAAAGTTATTTGGATACCTCGAGTACTGCATGTACAGCGTCATTTATCGCGAAAGCTGGACCTACTCTGCAAGCAGGATTTCATCTTTCAGTATAAGGAGAAGGTTGCAAGAAGAGAGTGACGATTAGCGGGCTGAATGTTGGGTAGACGGCACTTCCATCGCTGGTGTCAGATCACACGACTGTATGGGGAAATCGATTGCAACGGTTGGAAACACGCGGAGCATATCACGCTTATTACGGTCAGTTTTGCTCACGACGTTAACGAAGCAGACACTATGACACAATATGGTCTACCTACACCCTACCAATGCACATGCCCCTGGATGCACAACCAAGACAAGACACTGGCCAGACCAGTCTTCATATTCGTCAAGGAATGGAGCTGAAGAGGATGCATCGCATGCGGATATGGAGACACTGATATCGCTCTCAGCCGCAGGGACCTGGGGAAGCATCCTGCACCTTACGGTCCGGATCTTTAAATCCACTAGTGATCGACGGCAGGCTTAGTTCCAGGACGATATTTATGCAGTCCAGCGCCCCGGAGTGGGAGTACCCAGATCAAGATCGGTCCATTGATTCTTGGATCGGATCTGCACCGCCGTGTCGGGGTAGTAGGACACGTCGTTCTGCCATGAATCTGAGAGATCTAGCAGCGGGACCTCCGCCAGTGCGATAGCCTTACACGGGGCCATTCATTAGCAATTCACAAACAAAACGTTGCGTCTTATTGCCGTTGGCTGCCCCCGAGCGGTATGGCCCATCATGCAGGGCTCAACGACAGCCATCTCGCACGGCGCATATGACGACTGTTCAAACTCAGCAAACCACCAGGACGTCCGAATCTTTCTCCTTTCCTGCCAATCTCACTATGCCGGACAAGGGATGAAGAGTTTGGAAGTCCTGAGACGCTATGCCACCGTTGGTCCATTTGCGGCGCCGAATGACTGCAGCCTCGATTTCCTCGCTCACCAATCGTTGATCGTCCACTGCTCTGCCGTAGACGCCTCTTATTCGCTTCAGTGCGCTCACTCAGACTTCGTGCAGATTATTCGATCTGTTCCGCATGAGTATGTCCATTATACTCTGATAAAGCTGGAAAAATGTCGTCCCGAGGAGAGGTACCCAAGTCACAGTTTCAGAGCAGCATCATCCGATGCCGCACCAATCCTTACAGCGTTGCTGGACACATTACCCGCGAGTTACCTACCTAGGCACAGTGAACACCACGTCACCGCCGCGCTATAGAATTCCAGCAACACTCACTTACTAGTCGCCTTCTCCGCACCAACGCGAAGCGCCTCATAAAAAGGAATCAGACGTACGTCTTGCTCTGTGTCTGTGCCGAGGACCACAGTCGGATGAATTGGCCTGTCTTCGAAGCCTACGCTTCAAAAGGCCGAGAGCTTGCCTACAGCGATGTACCACTTTCGTCTGATGAGTATCGACTGGGTGTACCCGCTGCTCGAGAAAGGAGACTCTTTCTAGGATGCATCTACGTCTGAGAGACGGATGTACGAGTGCTGTGACAAGGACCAATCACAATGTTTGGGGCCTGGAGCTGATGAATGTCAATTTAGAACGCAATAATCGACTGTGGCTCTGCAAGGATCTCTAGAGGTGTGTGTTCTCCCTTTGAGTCTTTGGGAAAGGCCTGCGATGATATAATATAATATGTACATATACATGGACGTCACGTGCCCTCCTGTCTGTGCCCGGCTAAACCTGAATATTCCGAAAGTTTCTGACTGTCGCGACTCGCAACTGTGTCCTCGCGCTCCTGACTCCTGCTATACGACTACTAAATATATTTCCACACCTCAAGGGACTCGTACTCGACTTCGACTTCGACTTCGACTTTGACGATTTCATAGAACGCCCCGTCATCAATCAGACAAGAAGGCTTTCGACGATCCGATACCTGGTGTGCCTCAACCGCGGCAACTCACTTCAACACATTCATTTCGGCTTCTTGGCCGAGGAATGATCTGATATTCTTTCCAGCCCCTGATTTCTCTGACTCGGAGCGCAGAGTGGTCCCGAATGTTGCTGATCAACGCTGTACCGGCGAACGGCGTCCTGACGTCGGACGAGCACCGAATGCACGTTGTCATTGGCTGGAATAAATACTTAAATGTTATTAGGGGTGGTGACAAGTGCCGACGGGGCGGATCTGTTAATCAAGTTAACAACGACCGGCAAGTCGCCCATCTCTATCGAATGGGTCGGGTCTGCTCCATGATGCCAAAGAAATGGTAGCGACCGCCGACAGTTTCAACTTGAATAGCATCAGGTACCATGAGCTTCTCTGCTCCGGACTCTGCTTAATTTCGGAACAATTTTTCACATTTTCCTTCCGCACGAATATGTTATCTTGCGGCCTTCCCGATTTGCCGATGGATTTCGGTTTCATAAGCCTTTCATGCGCTCTCCCCAATCATGGGTCTTCAGTCGCTGATATATCTCGCGCGTGATGAAGTCCCAGACCTTCAGTGCCATTATGAATATGGGTTCGAGAGGCGGATTCGCACATGGAAGAACCGTCTCGCATAATCGACTCTTGTTGCCTTGACTTTTGGCATGCATAAGTATGCGTGATGTGGTTGGTACTGCTATCAACGGACATGGGAAACGCGCCGATGACCATTTTCGGCAGTCCTGTTGACCAGAAAGTCCACTATGTCAGGCATCCTGGTGCACGCCTGATATGTTGGATCAGTAAGCGTCATCGGCGCGCGCTTTCCTGAGAATGCCTCGTCGCCGGTCTCGTGAGTCGTATCGTATCACCATAAAATAAGTGGGATACTTTTGTTACCAATTCACCCAAGACTGTCTGAAAACGTCTCAAGCTCATTGCTGCAAGCGGTTCAAGTATCCTCAGAGCTTTTCATACAAGAGAAAAGACACTGGCATAAGCTCCTTGTTCATTTCTTTTACTCCCCACCACCTACTTATACGACACGTAAACTTCGAATACCACGCCCAGTGAGTCTGCTGTTACAAGGCGATCTTCGAGTTTCGTAGTACGGCCTTCTAAGTTCTGGAAGACAAAAGCCTGGCAAACAAGCCACCCAAAAACGGCTAGTTCTCGCCAAATGTATTCCGCTTCTGTGGTCCTTCTACCAACAGAGCTCAAGAGCGAAATCGTGTCTCATCTCAATAGGTGGCGCTACTATCTCGCCTGGGACAGAGTTGCTGGGCGGTCTGGACCTGGATTGGATCCGCCAATGAGCAACCTTGCACCAGGGATGCCAAGGAGCATAATTTGTTCGCGATCACACGAATGGCTGTCATGCATCCGATGAGCAGGGAACCGACGTTCGATTAGAACGCTGCGCTTCTGTAGTGCCAACTTCTTCTTGAGCGAGGAGTCGAGCGCGATGCCATGGCCCATGATAGTCATGTCCAACTTTGGCGGCAGATAGTTGCGCAATTTGATCCTGCACTTCGTGGCTGTGGTGCGGATAACAGTTCATCTCTAGTGGCATTGTTTCTCTCAACCGATGAGGAATTGTTCTCAGTATGCCGGAAGCGGCGAATCGAATATGATGGAACTTGCAAAAATTCCATCAAATCCAAATGCCCTAACAAGGGATAGACTTGGCGGGTGGTCTTTGAAGGCCCGGAAAACTCAGGAGCGCATCATGACCACTTGAAACCGGCGGTGTATCCGTTTGAGTCGAGACTCAAGAGCGTATCATTGTCTTAGGATATAGCTCATATCTTGTTTCCATCCCATGACTCTCCCTCCTCAACTCGGCGTTTTAGTTGCTTCTATACACCGTTGACACCACCCTCTAAGTACCCGACCAGATTGGTAAGAGCCAGTCTTGCCGGGCCGGGGGTGGCGAGGAGGCGAGGAGGGGCGAGCGGAAGTACTGAGCAGCCGCATCGAGGTACAGTGACATATATGCTGCCATCAGTGGACAGGTCGACACTTCACTCGCGGCTGGGGGAGCCCAGGGCAGCGCCTGAAAGGATACAGGCTGCGTCCACATGCTGTTGCCGGCAAGGAATGGGAACAGCGGGGGCTGAAGGACAAGATCGATAACGCGAGGAAAATAAGGAGGCAGCAAAGGCTTCATGAGGCGCGTAAGATGATTCTTGACCTCCTCACTCCTGCCCTCCAGAAGCTCGCCACCGCCTTCTTCTTCCAGGCTCTCCAGAGCCCGTACCTGGGTTTGGAAGACAAACTTGTTAATGGCCTGGATGAAATCTTTGTGCAGCTCCGTGCACTGCTGCTCCTTTCCAGACCACTCATAAGTGCTCGCCTTGGCATTGGGGCAATGGATATCGTGGTGATATCGGACCAGAGCATCAATGGAATCCCCAGTCAGCTTAAAGGCGACTTCGTGGCGATGAACCATGTCTACATGGACAACGTAGGCTTCCACGTGGAGGACCTGATGGCTGCTGAACATACTCAGGGGCAGCTCTGTGGGCGACTCAGCGTCGACACGATCAGGCAGCATAAGTGAGGCCAGGCTCCAGATGGCGCTTGCAGAAGACAACGTCTCACTGAGATATTTCTGGTGCTGAGGTACACTGTTCAGTGCGCGCCTGGTGCTATTGATGCGTCTCAAAATGCATGTAAGCCAAGGGTGGACCCTGTCCATGACCACAGTAACGAAGGACGCCCTCGGCGCAAAGGCGGCGGCAGAAGCCGGAAGAATGCGAACCGGCATTTCCTGGCAAGGATGCTTCAGGAAAAAATACTAGAATTGGGAGAAGAAGATGGTCGGGGATTATGGCCAGGTGAACTTGCGGGGAGGGTGTGTTGAATGGCTCTGATCGTGTGAACGTTGCCCAAGCCCCAAGGGGAAGACAATGTCGAAAGATGACAATTGTTCACTCTGGATTGCGTGGGAGAGCAAATTCGTCGTATGATAGCCAGAGGTAGCACTCAGACAATAGTGCGTAGATGCAGCAGATCACAACCCCAATGCCGGGAGGGGGGTTTTTTTTTTCCAAAAAAAAAAATGTAAAAAAAGTGTCGGACTTATCAAAGAGCGCCACGAGCCCGAGTGAGGGCTGCTGTTGGACACAAGCGTCAAACGAAGGCTGAAGAAGCTGAGCGTCCTCGGCCGAAGAAAATGAGTGTAAAGGGGCCTTATGGGTGAAATAAGAATAATCAAGATGCCGATGAAAAGAATCGAGGGCCCAGGGGGCGATAGGGGTAGATTTATACATAAGTCAGGCAAAGAAAATTACACCAAGTATATCATTATTATCAGACTGTAGACGAGACATGTGTCATGAGGCAAAGCCCCATAAGGACGTGTAAAGCTCGAGTCAGGTCACAGTGGGATACGCTTCATACCTATCGAGTTTGAATGATACGCAGGATACATAGATCGCTTACATCAAAGTTGACGGCTCACGGCTCACGGCTCACGGCTGGGCGGGCCGTACAACTGAAGCGTCTCGCTGCAGGAAATCCAGTGACACCAATCCGCATGCAGCGAGCGGCCAGCCCCACTCAGACCCCATGGGCCATGCATTGCCGCTCGGGAGTGGGGAGTCGGGACGATGACAAGATCCACCAGTCAGGCCCTATAAAGCGGGGCTCTATGCGACCAAGCTGTAACTTGTAGTTGTTGTTGTTGTTGTTGTGTATTTTACACCACTCCGTCCCAGTTTTGGGCATACTAGGGTGTGCAGGGCTAATCCCGGGTTCTTCTAAATACAAGCCAGTTTTCCCCAA